>WYDI02040425.1:0-24415 GCA_009867235.2 Psittacus erithacus
AGAAAACGCCTTAATCCCCCCCCGGGGAAACATGGGAGCCTTTAAAGCCCCCTTTGCCGGCAAAGGAATGGTTTCCCCCCCCCCCCCCCCCCCCCCATACAAAAGGCATTTCAGGTCAAACTTTCTAGTAGGTGATATTTCCATGCATTTCTACAGAATTAAAGAAGCTAACAGACAAAAAAAGCCCAGATCAAGCCGTATTAGTCAGGCTGATGGGTTCTACTAAGTTAAATCAAGAGTAATTACAGACAAATGGACCAAGTGACCAAGGACTGGGGCTGAGAATACCACTCTTTAAAGATGTGGCTCCTCCTCATTGTACTACCCATAACTGGAAAGCGCTGCTATAAGGATCTGCATTTGTAAAGCTTCAGAAGCATCCAATCTGCTAGTAAGTGTGTTATCAGAGAAACTAAGGTAGTTCTAAATGAAACTACATCAACAGAAAAGCAGTTTTGATAGAATCACTCAGCCTGGAAAGACCTCAAGACACTTCATCACAGGAAAACTGAACCTAGTGAACAAGTGAACCTTTAAATATTATCACTGCACCGTGAGTTTACAAGAGGGTGGCTTAGGACTATTTCTCCAGGAAAAAAAAGTGTGTCTCATCTCCATTAACCTTCAGAATCAGCCTTTATTAGTACTGCTCTGCAACTGACAGGACTAAGAATTTAACCCGTTTTGGGGCCAACAGGTTGCTTTAGCCAAACATTTAACTACAGGTTTGAAGTTTTGTATTAAACAGTGACAGGGGGAAACGTTTTTGAGTTTGGCAATTTGGCCAGCAGCCTCAAAAAGACCGGCTGAATTTTGCTTGGTACAATTTAGAAAAGCAAGAACAGGAACCAGATTGTTCTCACCTCCCCCCACTTTCATTCCATGATACAGTGCTCCACTGGACCACAATTTTTTGGAGACCTTTAGTGTTAAAATCCATTGGGGACATAATTGGGCTGGACAACCAATGCAAACATTAATACACCAAGATAAATCCTTAGATTTGATTTATTTAGGGTCATTTGTACATACGAGCTACATCTCCAAAATCTACTTTATTCTACAAGACAGCTTCCCTACAGTTAGTGAAACCCTGGCCTAGAATAGTTGCTTTACATAACTGATATATTAAAACATGGAATGCTTGTAGAGTTGTGGCACTGTATGACATCTACACGGGACTTCCTTCAAAAGCTACGACTAGGGAGCCTCCTAGCTTCTCAGCAATGCAAGCTCGGTTGAGGTCCTCTGGCCCATTTGCTTGGCATTCATGCTTTATGCCTAAAAAAGAGGCAAAACACTCAATAATGCATTATTATTTCCACATGCTAGTAATCAAAGAAACATACTTGCTAGTAATATTAGAAGCAATCTGGTCACTCAAGCAGGTAAGTCCTGCCTTAGCTCAGCCATTTGGATGGTTTTCCCCCAATATGTCACAGGAGACATCTGGCTGCACACCAAATACCAATGCAGAAACATCAGGGAGAAAGTTTTCACTAGCTCAGTGCTCAGACTGTTGGTCTTTTCACTGCGCTGTCTCACAAGCAAAGCTCTCATCTCTAGTGCTACCCTGACAATGACAGGGGAGGGAGCTACATGCAAGCACACTAAGATGGCTGACTCAGCTTCTGCTGGCTCTGGGGATGTGGGTGAAAAAAACAGAATGAGAACCGGAGATGTAAAGACCAGAAAGACTTTGCTGGTGTAAGTGAAGGGAGGGAGGGGGAAGGGAGCCCAACACCCAAGCCTGTCTTATGTGGAGAAAAGCAGAATTTCTTCAGGATTTCTTTTTGTCTAACTCCCACACATGCAGCACACAAGTCTCACCACAGAAAGATTTGGGTTGGAAGGGACCTTAAAGCTCATTCAGTTCCAACCCCCTGCCACAGGCAGGGACACCTTCCACTAGAGCAGGGTGCTCCAAGCCCCATCCAACCTGGCCTTGGGCACTGCCAGGGATGGGGCAGCCACAGCTTCTCTTGGCACCCTGTGCCAGGGCCTCAGCACCCTCACAGGGAAAAATTTCTTCCTGACATCTCATCTCAGTCTCCCCTCTGTCAGGTTAAAGCCATTCCCCCTTGTCCTGTCCCTGCAGGCCCTTGTCAAAAGTCCCTCTCCAGATTTCTTGTTGGCCCCTTTAGGCACTGGCAACTGCTCTAAGCTCTCCTCAGAGCCTTTTCTTCTTCAGGCTGAACCATCCCAGCTCTCTCAGCCTGTCTCCAGAGCAGAGCTGCTCCCACCTTTGCAGCATCTCCGTCGCCTTCTTTGGACTCACTCCAACAGTTCCATGTCCCTCTTGTGTTGGGGGCCCCAGAGCTGAATGCGGTATTTCCAACCCACTGCCTGGCACTGCTGCACAATGATCCCATCAGTCCTGCACACTGCAAGCAGGAACTGAAGGGGGGCAGTGCTATCTGCCTACGTGCCAGACTGACTTAGCATTAAATTTCTGAATGTTGTTGCAGCAAGGTGTTTACGGCTATCGGTGCCTCACAGAAGAACTTCGCTTCTCCACTTGGAGATGCGATGCCTTTTGAAATGAGCAATCCCAACTGCATCTCTAAAGCAATCGTTAATTACTGCTACTACAGAACAGTAAGTTTATGAGATTGTGTATTTCATCAGCCACAGAGCTGAGAGTCCTCTACCACAGAGGCAGGTCTGCACAAAATCCAACTCTGTGTTAGGAATCTGATGGTTTCTAGTCTGTAGGGTGCAGATGTGCTGCTCTGTATAGTACAAATACAGTGTCACATACTGCAAAGCCTTCTCTTGTCCTGAGCATAGCTCTAGTGCCTCTACAATTCAGAGTCAGAGAGTGCAGGGTTTAGCTGGACCTCATTTTAGCTCTGTCACAGGGCATTTCACCTGTGAAGTTCCCATGTCTCACTAGCTCCTCAAAAAAAACCATCCCAGACCAATTAGCCAATGGTTAAGCCTCGCTGTGCAAGCATTGTAGGAGCATGGCACATGTAGGAGCATTAGGTGCATTACATACCTTGAAACTTCTTTTTGATTGCATCCTTGGAGCTTGCGTAGATCATCTTGCTTTTGAGGGGTGCTTGCTCTGGTGCCCTAATGGGATACACCAGAAAGAGTGTAGTTAGTGACATTATTATCCAGCAGAGAAAGAAGCAGTATCCCAGGGATGATGAGCAAGTGAAATGTCTCATGGCTCAGAAAACAGGCTCACTTTAAGCCTGCCATTTCTCAAAGACCTCGCCCACAGTGCTTGGACTGCATGCTAGGAATGAGTGAGCTGGGAAGATAGCTTACCACAAGAAAAACATCAGCTCTTCTTTTTTGGATTCCTTGGTCTCAAAGCTTGCATCATACAAGGCATAACGGCAATCCTTCTCTGGAAGCATCTGCACAAAGTGCTTGAAAGGGTCGGTAACTGTCACACCGACATCTCCCACCAGAATCTCTTTGCCTTCTTCCACAATAATGCACTTTTTATCTGGACTGAGGCAGAAGATGACAGCCTTCTTCCTCTTCTTGATTTCCTCAGGCGTAGAGCACTTCCGCACTTTCATGTCATAGAAAATACGGCATACCTCATCAGCAACTTGTACTCCAGATGCCTGCAAAGACAAGAGCAAAGACCTTTAGGGCTAGCACTGCAAAGTTTCACAACCCCTTTACCACACTGCCTTAAATCCAGGGCTAGAAGACAGTCGACACTGGCAACAGTCACCAGTGGCCTGAGAGTCTCGTCAGGAAAGGCTGCAGGCCCTCTTTTTCCAAGCCAAGCAAAGAATCTGGAGCCTCGATGCTGCCCACAGGCAGCTGTCAAACCAAAACTATTCCAACGAAGGCACAATCCTACTTATACTAGAACATTATTTTTGGGGTAGTTTCACACGCATGTCCACCCCTTGCCCTCTGGGGTTCAGTTGTGACAAATCCTTTGGCATTAGAGCAGCTGAATTTTGTTACCCGTTTCAGGCTGACTAGACAACCAAGTCCATGAGAATCTTCTGTTCAAAGTGTCCTAGCCACGTCTAGCACGCTTGCTAGCAGCTTTAGGAACAGAGGTGAAACATGGCCAAATTCCACACTTGTCACATGGACTTGGCTTAGAGATGAAGGGAGATGCTGTGTGGGGTACTGGGACCGCAGTGGTATGGTTTTTAGCTGAAAAAGCCAACTTTCAGAAGCTGTTCTGAATTCAGTGTTTTAAAGGGAGAAGAACTTGCAAGACTAACAGTTAAATCATCTATTTCTCAGCAATTCATCAGTGTTTCAAAGCAAGCTGCCTGCCTTTCTGTCTTTTTCCCCTTGAAGTCTGATGGGGGTTCTAGCTACTTTGCGGTTTATCTTCTTGTCCTAGCTGTAACAGGAGGTGTAGATGCAGCATCACCAATCTGACATTAAAGGCAGCTACACAGAATAAAGAGGACAAGGCCTAGCGAGAATGACAAGAGGCTGAACTGTATTTTCAGTCTGCTGCTTTTTTGGGAATGAGACAAAAAACGGTGGCAGGATAGAAGCATTTGTATCTGTGTTTTGTTATCGGAGTCCAACAAAGTTGGAGAGCTTAAAAGCAGCTGTGTAATAGCAAATATGGGAAGTCATGCTGGAAGAACATCCTGGCCAGAGCAGTAAAGACCAAACCGAAGGCTGTCCAACACTTATTTGTCTGTTCAAAACCCTGCATGTAGTGTAAACAGTGAGATTTCTTTCTCATACTGCTTCTTCCCCTGCTGGTCTTCCAAATCCAAATGACTTTATCCTCAGATATGGTAATTTGTACCACAGAAGGAAAAATGGCCCTCCTCCCTCTGTGTAAACTCCCACGCATCGCTGTTAAAGCACAGTCAGTGCTACTACAGTGTCAGGTAAAGCATTATGAGAGATACACCAACGGAAAGAGAGTAAAGGTTGAAAAGGACTAAAGATTGTTTCCTTTGGTTTTCCTTAAGCTCAGCCCCAAAATGTGCGTTTGATGCATTTATGGGGGGCGGAGGGGGGGACAACGATGACATTGTACCCTGCCAGAGTGAAAGTGTTCTAAAGACACAGCGGAGTTCACCTGCAAAACCAGGGAGGTTGGTGGTGCAGGGGTGCTCAGCGCTAGCTTTCCAACAGGCTGTCCTTGGGAGATGATTACTGACTGGACAACAACTTAATGTGTATTTTTTCTTAAAGCCTTGACAAAATGCCTACCTTGGAGGACCTCAGATGAGTCCTTTCCTACCAACATGTCGCCTTCTATAACTTCCAGAGGCTGGCATAGCTTTGCTAACCCAGTGAAGAGAGATGGCACAGCAGGCAGCAACTATGACCATGGAGCTTCACAGCAAGCGCTGGTCATGCAAAGCCAGGGCAATCTCCTACAGCAGTGACTCTGAGACAGAAGCTTTTCTCTAGCATGGAGCACAGTGCTCTTTAGGGGGTTACTCAAATACAAGGGGACCTCCCTCAAGATTTCTAATGCATGGCTTCCTTATTAGGGGTAATCTATCCAGAATCCCTTGCACTTTGGGACAGGAGAACAGGGAGAAAGTCACTGTGCCTGGCAGACTGCCACCCTCATGCATATCACCAATAAGGCAAGGAAAGTAAGCGGAGAGAGCCCATTCCAGGATAAATCCGAGTAAAAGTGCAAACATGGACTCAAAGTGACTCATTCCTGTGTCACCTTCTCCACAGTGAGAGACTTGTACTTTGTCAGAGCATGATACAGAACTAATGTGGAATAAAGGTCTTTCTCTTCCTGTCCCTGTGATTGGTGTGGACAAGAGCTCTTTGGGAAGACAAGGTTGCCCTTATAAAGCAAAAAGTGCAGCAACTAGAACTACTGCATCATTCACCAAGGATAAATCTGCACTGAACTCAAGACAACCTTTATTTCCCTGATGTTTGTCTTCCAAATAATGGCACCTCAGTAGCTGACAACAGGCATCAAGACTCAGTTTTTAGTCAGAAAGCCCTTAGAAGTCTAAGTAGAAAATGCTTAGAAAGCCTGAACTAGCATGGGAATGCACCTAGTAATTGCATAAAATAGCTCTACTTTTGTCACTTCTTGATCTTTGCTCCAAGACCACAACAACCAGAAGTCAGCTTCAGAAGGAGAGGCTAATGCTCATCAGAGACGCAGAAGCAAGGAGCAGCAGGTTCATGCAAACTGTGCAGCCAGAGAGCATATGTATGTGCTCCTGGACAGTCAGAAACATGTCTTCAAATTGGGAGACAAGTTGTTTCCTTATAAAGAAACTGAGCACTGCTGGCAAGTCAGTTCAGATTCCAAAAATGTTGAGAGTATTTAGTCTGGAAACTCAAAATTCACTGTTAAACTGCAACTGATAACTGGGACTGACCAGAAACTGAAGGGGCAGGAGTAAGAACTGTATTTTCTTTTCAGCTTTCCAAAGCAAAATGCTGTTAGTAGCTGGTGCTACTCCTTCTCACAGCTGCTGTACAACCCCTGGATTCAACACAGAGGATGACATTAGCAGCCATTATATTGCTAGGGACAATGCAGATTTGTTCCATCTCAGAAAACCCTATAGCTGTGTCACTGCATGGGATGAAATGAACCCTTAAGCTCCCAGCGCAAGTAACTGCCTCCACATAGAGGATCTACTTTTGTAACTGTGGGACTCCCTCTTCAACTGTGGGCTTGTACCAGCCACTGCTGGCTTCATAAACAGACTTAAAAAGGAAAAAGAAAAAACCCAGACCCTAGGCAGGTTTTGTTGGAAGGTGGCTGCAACCATTATGTATAGGGCAGTAAGAGGATGACTGTTCAGAGCACTGGAACAAGTTGAAATGCCACACTCAAATATACATCCTCAATCGACATTTTAACCATGTCTTTGCTGATCTGCCCAGAAAAATAGGTGTTGAGAAGCCTCCACCCCACCACCAACAGCAGAACATTTATTTGTTCTTCTGGGGAAGAGAAGCCTCCAAGGGAGACCTTAGAGCAGCTTCCAGTGCCTAAAGGGGCCAACAAGAAACCTGGAGAGCGGCTTTTGACAAGGGCCTGTAGGGATAGGACAAGGGGGAATGGCTTTAACCTGACAGAGGGGAGACTGAGATGAGACATTAGGAAGAAATTCTTCCCTGGGAGGGTGCTGAGGCCCTGACCTCAGGGTGCCCAGAGAAGCTGCGGCTGCCCCATCCCTGGCAGTGTGCAAGGCCAGGTTGGACACAGGGGCTTGAAGCAACCTGGTCTAGTGGAAGGTGTCCCTGCCCGTGGCAGGGGGTTGGAGCTGGATGAGCTTTAAGGTCCCTTCCAACCCAGACCAGTCTGGGATTCTATGATTTAGCCAACATGAAAACCAAGGCCGGGCAGAGAAGCATGACCTGGATAGGCAACCATAACAAACTTAAAGAGGAAAGCCTGCAGGAATTTCAGTGCAAGGCCTGAGGTTGCAGTTAGTGTGGCAGATTCTTACATCAAATGCCTTGTTCACACGTGTGTTCATCAGGAGACAAACCAGACCAAGGAAAAGTAACTTCATACAAGTTGTTAAGCGGAAGAATTCTTCGCTGCAGATGCTAAAAGCTTACATAGATTCAAAAAGTGACTTCACAAATTCACTAAAAATAATAATAGAAAAATCCATTAACATACATGCAAATATTCCATCTTTAGCTTAGGAAGCTTCAATTCACAAATAACTGAAGGTGGCAAAAGCATTCTGCAGAGTCATTTTATGTGCTTTCCCTACTCTTATTCTCTACACTAGATACCCACTCTTAGCCAACTTAGGACAGGTTACTGGCCTAGATGGACCTGTGACATGACTCAATATTGCCAGACTTGTGTTTTATCAGTTACTTTCAGAGGAAAGTGTGTATATAATATATATGTCTCTTTTACCCCTTCAAGGAGGTCAGAGATCAAAAACCAATCAATCAAGAAGTCTCACATATGCAACCCAGTTTCCTATGTTATGATGTTCTCTTCCATGCAAGCAACATTTTAAACAGCTTTATTGGAAAAAAAAAAGTATTCCTAATTTAACAGGATCATAGCACTCTTCAAATTAAACTTGGGAAAAAAATGGAGCATTCCCTATGCAAATTCCTAACATCTATGTGAGATCTTCCTACGTTAGCTCACTTCAGCCCCAATACACGGTGGTGGCAGCACTCAAAAGACAGCCAAACAAACATCAAGTTGAAAACTCAGAGGCAGGATGGTTAATAAACAGCAGAACAAGGCTATGGAGGTCTGTCTCACCATCTTACTAAAGGTCCTGGATTATCTTAAGTGTCTTAATCTCACTGTGGAGGAACTGCAATATCCCACTTTATTTCAGGACACATCCTCACCTCTGGAAGCCTACAAATTAGAACAATTAGAACAAATGAAGTTTATTTAGACTGCTGTAGCCCGTGACTCTCTTTACCTGATCAAATTCCCCTCCATGAACACAGGATCCACCTTAAGAGCAGATCCCAGTAGTGTTTTAGAAAGCTGATGCAAAATACAAAGCTGGACATCTGCAAATACAAAAGAAGTAACCCCAGTAAAGTGCAGTCTAGAAATCAGATCAATCCCCTTGCCCAACACATGCATGGGAGGAACAAACACAAAACCACCTGTAAATGGAATTTAAGCATAACTTAGCTGTTCCCAACATGAACTTTTCTGGCATTAAGCAAAATGAAACAGATGGGGTGGGGAATAAGAGGAGACTATAGCAAGTAGGACTGAGAGTGCTTCAAAGGAAGAAAGAAAACCAGTGGAGTTTCCAAGTGCAACTGAGCATCAGCAGAACTGGGGCTCAGCTAATGGCAGCATTAACTGCACACACTCAGCGTCCCTCACTGTTTTATAAATGTCATTTGCTTCCAACACGCAACACCAATTATGAAAATGAAATCTCCCATATTAAAAGAATCAAAAAACACCCCTTAAATCTTTGTATAAAGAAATTGTACCATGCATTAGCATTCTGTTATTAGGGTAAAAATGCATATGACAATACAGAAAACAAGTTGGTTAAAAAAAAAAATACAGTGCAATGGACTAAACCAGCCCCTCAGCCCTGCAATACACCATACCTCCTGCAGAACTTGAAACAGCAATGAAAAACAAGTCACAGACTGTTAGGGTAGGTCTGACAGCAGGAGCTTGCAAGGTTCTGAATCGTTCCTTGAAGACACATCTCCTCCTTCATTGCCTGCCTCTGCTGTAGCCAGCCCTGCTTAAGGAGCGGGCTCAGCTCCTAGCAGCTGCAGCTTAAAGTCTCCTCTAGGAGATATTCTTCCCACAGGCATGCAAGGGCATCATCAGCCTTAGAAATTCTGGATTTGCTATTCACAGCCTTTCATTTCTGCAAAAAATGAAACATCTTAAAGGTGAGGTTGCAAGGTACCGGGACTGATTTTCACCTTTGAAATGTTTGTGACCATTAAGGAGTGATGTAGCCATGACTGGGAAGAACAAATGAAACAAACCAAACAAATACCCTTAAAAAAAGCTGCAAGCCAGACAGACAGGTCCAGATTCTCTGCTAACACAGAACATCCGCAAAATATATTAAATATGGTAACAGATACACTCTGAAAGAACTAGTATGGCTACCTGGCTGCACAGCCAGCTGAATGCCTGCACAGTGACGTACAAGTAACAGCATAGGACCTAAACAAAATAAGCCAACCCCCACAGACACAATTTCATCACTTCTCACAGTTCATGTGATCCTAGTCCTCTCCAACTACACCTCAGCAACAACACTAAGGAAACAGGGAGGAGAGGTTGGGAGCAAAGTCTATTACCTTCCATCAGTCTTCCTGATGGAGCTGCTCCAAGTTTTGATCCAAGCAGAAAATTCAACACCAGGAAATCCCTCTAATGTCATGTCCAGCTTGACCTTTACTAATTTAACAGGCAAACAATGACAAAAAACTCAAAATCAAAAGTCACATTTTTGGGTGCTTGGACACTCATGAATGGAAGCTGAGAATCAGTGGAAGCACTATTACAACACATTACCTACATCCTCTCCTCCATAAAGCTTACATAAAGTTGATCCTCAATCCACAACTTCAGGTGCCTGGTTAGCCAATATAAAACCCTATCCTCAATTAAGAACAACAGCTTCCCTCACTCCTGCAAGCCCTGAACTTCTGCAGGAAGGATTCCACCACAAGGCAGTTCGGGGACTTGTACCAGTGGAAAAACTACTCCTCTTCCTAATAAATAAGGTTATTTCCTTGGCTTACAGTCCCTTCAACTGGTTCATCATAGGGTCAGTCAAACAAAAGTGCCACGACAGTGAAGGAGCAGTACTTCAGATCCATTTCAGCTGCTGGCTCACGTTCATGTCAGCTGAACATAAGCCATACTGCGCCCCGGTAGCCAAGAAGGCCAAAAGCATCCTGGCCTGTATCAGCACCAGTGTGGCCAGCAGGGTCAGGGCAGTGATGATACTCCTGTACTGGGCACTGGTGAGGCTGCGCTTCAAATCCTGCGATCAGTTCTGAGCCCCTCACTACCAGAGAGGCAACAGTGCTGATGAAGGGTCTAGAGCATAAGTGTGATAAGGAACAGCTGAGGGAACTGAGGGTGTTTAGTCTGGAGAAGGCTCAGGGGGGACCTCATCACTCTCTACAACTACCTGAAAGGAGGATGAAGCCAGGAGGTGGCTGGGCTTTGCTCCAAAGGAGCAAGGGATAGGACAAGAGGAAACGGCCTCAAGCTGCACCAGGGGAGGTTTAGGCTGGATTCTGGGAACAACTCCTTCCCCAAAGGGCAGGCAGGCATTGGAACAGGCTGCCCAGGGCAGTGCTGGAGTCACTGTCCCTGGAAGTGTTCACAAACTGTGTAGACGAGGACCTCAGTGCCATGGGTTAGTGGTGGCCTTGGCAGTGCTGGGGGAATGGTTGGACTGGATGATCTTGAAGGCCTTTTCCAATGTAGATGATTCTGTGATTCCTTAAAACTAATAATCGGCTACAAGTGAGTAAAACGCACAGGAATGCGCCACTAGGTTTCACAACAGAGCGCTATCACCAGTGGGGTAACACACCTTATGTACATACAAAATTATTCAGGATAACAAACAAAGAGACTGACAAACTGCAGACTGCAACACCAAGAAAGGTATAATTAGAGCAAGCATGTTGTACGCGTCCTCTGAGCCCTTCCTTAAGCATCATCTCTCGGTCACTGGGAAAAAAGGACTGGAGCAATACAGGCCATAGGCCTGAGCAGTTTGATTTATAATCCTATCATCAAACCTTTTTCACTAGACATCAATGTCTCCTTAATCCTTCTGCAATCTTTTCATAACCAACTGGTAACCCATCACATTTCTACAACACAGCCTCCAGGATGACCATGAGCCTCCCAACATTTACTGTCACACAGGCAGCAAGGAATCTGCTTCCATCTGTCACAGCTGACACTGGATCTCTTTCTTGAGGCTAGACTGCCCCATTTCTTCACAGAAGAGGCAATCAGCACCCACTGGCATTATCTTTGCTTCCCATTGTACCTCTACAGCTGGAGCCAGCCCAAAAGCTGCAGTTTGTCCCTTTCATATTGTTCACCAAATTAAAGATGACATGGTTTGACACCCAAAGGAAAGGTTTTCTAAGTACATCTTATCTCATTACCTCTACAGTCCATCACGCTGTCAACATCTTCCTTCTCAATTACAAAAAAAAGACCATTTCCTATGCGAACAGCTCTTGAATAGTAAAGACTTAATGGAAAAGAGTGTGGAGGTGGGTAAGACCAAAAGGGATTTTGAGTGATGGATAAAGCTACTGTGGCATTTTTTTCTTCTTCCCCCCATCAAGTCTAATACACTGATGTATCTGCTGGTCTCCAAGAAACAAAATTCCATGTGAAAAAAAGCCACTTGAAACACTGAGCTCAAAGTCACACTGCTATTGCTGAATTGTTTCCTGTATTTTGGGGGATGACTGTCGCGGGTCTCAACAGTGTTAGACACAGGCTGTGTGTGGGCACTGTGGTAGAGAAGACCAAGAGCTGGTCCTGCATGTCACTGAGGACTGCCACTGCCTGGTTTGTTGCTGGTGAGGATCTTACAGGTGAGGGAATCCCAATCCGGGCTCAAATGCACAGTGAAAAACCCCCATCATCTCCCTCACCTCCCACCTCTCCTTCCTAATGCTCCAATAAATGTCCAACAGATTCTTCCATTCTTCCTCTGCCCAAGGCCTCATTGCTGGTGGACTTCCTTATTCTTCTCTCCCAAAGCAATCTTAACCTTTACTCCATTCGGACAGTGTCTTACACGGACGTTAAAGGGGATTTCAGGATGTTTCAGAAGATTACCCAGTTTTTAGTTATTTTTGACGGAAGAAGTGGATGGAAGCACTTGTTGTGCCCATTTCATATCTTACCCTTTTTAGCAAATGCTTCCACAATCACTCCAGCAAATACTGGGCTGTGCCTTGCAATGTTCAAAGGAGAAGATACCAACAAAGCCAATGAGCTTTTAAAAAAGACGGAACAGTATGCAAAACCCTTGAGGACTTTATACCAGCCTCTAGAAGGCCCTATATTCTGTCTTCTGCCCTGTTTTCAAAGTGAACCAATGCTACTGGAAGGTCATGATGGAGCACTGGCAAATGAATCTAACCTAGGACCTTCCCAGAATGTGGAACCACTCCTGCAGAGTTGATCTGGACCCTACACATGGAGACATATATAAGACTAAGGCAGAAAACAGACAGGACATAACTGAAGAACAAGATCCACAAGAGAGTAGTGGGCTGCCTAATAAACTCTAAGGCGATGTGGCAGTCTGATCTGTCTCATCACTTCTGCTTTGGAAAAAGAGCATCCGCTTCATCAGAGCAGAGATCCATGCTGCCTGTTGCACTGTAGAGATACACTTGCCTTTGCCACCAAATGCTGGGGTTGAGATGGAGAGGTAAGGAGATGGAAATCCACAGGTGAATGTCACTTCATTAGCATCAACACTGGGGAGCAGGTGAAACAGATTTCCTAACCCCAGAGGCCTACAAAGGAATGGTAATTACAGTGTTTTATTTTGCCAGTTGGAGAAGAGGAACTCGGCTCATTCCTGGAAGAATGAGGTTAGAATAGAGCAAGCCAAATCACACAGAACACAAAAGTCACAGCAGCGGACACCACATACATCACTCCTGAGCATCACAGCTCAAGTTTCTGATCACACATAGATTGCCATAAGAATGTTGTGAGCTGGATGATCACTGGCACACAAAGGGAAAAAAGCCCTCAAAGTAACACCTAATTCCTCTCCTACCACTCTTACACCGAGAGATACACTGAAATGTGGTGAGCAGCTACAGGTGAGGCAGTACTGACACACACTGCATCAGTCAGAGCACCTGAATACAGCATCTGTATGCATTAGTGCGGGGAAGCATTTGCACACCCTGCCTCAGATACAACATGGGGTGAAATTTCCCTCTTACAATGAAGAGGTTCTGAGGCTGTTGTGACTCACTGAGAAGTTTGCTGCTGAAAGGCAGCATTTTCAGTGGCAATACAGGAATATAGACATTCATGCGCACTGATAAGTTAGGAAGCCTTTCCTTCTATCAAGCTGTCTACACTTCCTCCTTGCAAGCCTAAGGAAAGTCAGCAACATAAAAGACAGATTTTACTACAGAGCTGGTCTGGACTGCTCAGAAACATGATACAAACAGCTACTGAAATCCCCACACCTCAAAACACACACAGAGGGTCTTGAACTTAGCATGCAAGTAGTTCAGCAACACTGACAGAGTGGCAATGTCACTCCACCGCTTCACACAGCACACTGGTTCCTCAGTAAATACAAGATGCACTTCAAGGTCACCGTGTTCATCGTGAAAGCTCTCAGTGGGTCAGACCCAGGTTACTGGATACCTCCTCTCCTGGTGTGCAGGGAAAGCAGAATGACTACAGTCACATTCCCCAGTGCAAACTTAGGACACCGTGAGCAATAAAGACACAATGGCAAGAGACCTGCAGCAGCCTCCTCAACACACATCAGAGTAAAACCTCCCACCCGCAAAAGCTCAGCAAGGAGAAACTCCCAGCCCCTTAAAACATGACCACTGAGGAGCCATCCCAAAATAACACAATGAAAACGTTCCAATCCCAAAAGACCCGTGAAGTTCTGTGGTATTCAGTTAACTCGGTGACACCTGGAGTGACGCTCATCCCATCACCCGGCCCGCAGCCAGCCCTCACCCTCCAAGGGGTTCACCTCACCTGTGCTCACAGGCCCATGCCGGCAGCAGGGCCGCCGGCTGCCTTCGGACCTCAGCCCGCACCCTGACACCGGGGAACCACCCGGCGGGCCCATTCCCGCCTCGGTGAGGACTCTCAAGGCGTGAAGGACCGGGACATCTCCGCTCAGGCCGCCCGCGGCAACACAAGGCACTGCCGCTGCCGGCACCCCTGCGAGGACACCGCCCGCCCCGCCCCGCCACCGGCGGGCACCCCGCGGGCCTCGCCCCGAGCCGCGGCAGCACCCGGCCCGCAGCAACCCCGGGCAGGAAACGGAGGGCACGGGGAGGAAGGGGAGGAAGAAGCGTGAAGCCGCCGCCACCCCAGGCCCTCCGTCCCCCTACCCCTCACCTCCGGCCGCCCCGCCTCCCCCCGCCGAGGAGGTGGCCGCGTCCGCCCCTGCACTGCAGCTGCCGGCACGCCGCCCCCCCATCGCCCCTCTCGGCAGATGGTTCGCCCCACCCCGTCCCGCTTTCTTATTGGCGGAAAGCGCTCGTCACTCCGCTTCGAGCCCGCCCAGCCCCGCGGGCATGCTGGGAATCCGAGTCCCCCGCGGAGGACACTTCCCCTTGCTCAGCCGGCAGCGGGCGGAGCTGTGAACTACATCTCCCACAGTGCCCCGCGCGCAGCCCCGCAGCGGCGCGGCCCAGCCCGGCGCGGCCCACGGCCCCGCAGCTCCCAAGCCGCCACCGGGACAGGGTTCCCCCCCCGGCGGCAGTGACCGCAGCGACCGCAGCGGCCCGGTCCGGCCCGGCTCACCTGGCCCCGCCGCCGCCGCCGGCGCCTCCCGCTGCGGCCGGCGCTGGCAGCGCATGCCCCGCGCCCCTCAGTGCGGCTCGCCGGGCTCGGTGCCGCCGGCCCGGCGCGCTGCGGCTGCGGCTGTGGGGCGGGACGACCCCGGGCGCATCCTCCCCCTTGGAGCCGCGGCGGGCGGCGGGATTTGCCCACAATGCACCGCGCGCCGCACCGACAGCATCAGCCTGACATCACCCGCGGGCCGCCCCCGCCCAACGGGACCGCCCCGGGACCGCCCCACAGCCACCGGGCACCGCACACGGGGCTGGGCACTGCAGCTGCTGGGACATGGGATGCTGAGCACCTCCCTGGCACAGGGACTGGAACCGGCGCCGGCAGCATGACCGCTGGCACTGCCAGTACGGGGACTGGTGCAAGGCTCATCTCTTAGCGGCTGGGACCTGCAATGGCATCATCAGTTTGCAGCTGGGCACAGCACGGTCCGAGGACTGGGATCAGTGCTTTGTCTGGGAGCAGTACTCCTTGTCCTGAGACCGTCTCACCAGGACTGTTCCAGAGAGCCTGAGACTGTCAGTGTGGAGCTGGGCACTGCATTGATGGGACCAGTGCCGGAGTCAGCACATGAGCCTGGGGCTGGGCACTGCATGGCACTGGGACTGGCAGCAGAGTCACCCCCACAACTGCTGGCCTGCGGTTTTGTGTTCTAGTGCTCTGGGGCTAGGACCAGCTCCAGCACCACCAGCAAGGGTCTAGTGCCCTATACTGCACTATGAGTGCCAGCACCACATACCCTGAGCTGGACATTGCACCAGAACCACCAGCACTGGGCCAGACACTGCATTGACAGGACCAGCACAGTCTCCATCCTGCCCTGCCAGGTTTGGGAACACTGCACTGGCACTACCAAAACTGGTAGTGCAGAACTGCATGCAGAAAACATGCAGAAATGGCTCATGCAGGTGGGTTGTAGAATCATAGAATCCCAGACTGGTTTGGCCTGGAAGGGACCTTAAAGCTCATCCAGTTCCAACCCCTGCCGCAGGCAGGGACACCTTCCACTAGACCAGGTTGCTCCAAACCCCATTCTATCTGGCCCTGAACACTGCCAGGGATGGGGCAGGCACCCTGTGCCAGGGCCTCAGCACCCTCACAGGGAAGAATTTCTTCCTAATGTCTCATCTCAATCTTCCCTCTGTCAGGTTAAAGCCATTCTCCTTGTCCTGTCCCTACAGGCCCTTGTCAAAAGCCCCTCTACGCCTTTCGTGTCACCCCTTTAAGCATTGGAAGCTGCTGTAAGGTGTCTCTGGAGCCTTCTCTTCTCAGTGGTTGAACCAGCCCAGCTCTCTCAGCCTGTCTCCAGAGCAGAGCTGCTCCAGCCCTCGGAGCATCTCCATGGACTCTGGACACACTCCAACAGCTCCACATCCCTGTGATACCAAAGCCAGGAGCTCCACGTTGTGGTAATGAAAATGCTCGCAGGGCTGCCAAGCGAAACGTGCATGTGTGTCCGCTTAGAAAGACTTGCCCCGTTTGGAGCAGAGAGGGGGGTGCAGGGGTATGATGTGGCAGTGCATGAGGGCACAATATGCTTTGCCACATACCCAGGTGCACAACCACAGTCTGTGCAGGAGGGTTGGGCATGTTTGAGGCCCATGCTGCTGCTGTGCTGACTCCGGTGTCAATGTCCCAGCACATGTCCAGGGCTGTGTGTACACAGGGCTGGCTGCCCTTGGGTGGGTGTCTCTGTAGTTGGAGTTGACCCATGTGAGTGCTTCAGCAGCGCCAGGGCTGTGAAGGTGCAGGCATCTCTCTTGGGATGCAGGGTGCTCCAGGGACCCTGTGAGTGCACGGGTGTCTCTGTGTATGGAGTGTTCCTAGGGATGTGTGAGGGGCTCAAGGGGCCACATGTATTCAGGGTTGTCTCTGAGTGCAGGATGCTCCCAGGGCTGTCTCTTAATGTGGGATGTGCCCAGGGGTGCGGGATGCTCCCAGAGCTGTCTCTGGGTGTGGGATGTGCCCAGGGGTGCGGGATGCTCCCAAAGCTGTCCCTTGATGTGGGATGTGCCCAGGGGTGCGGGGTGCTCCCAAAGCTGTCCCTTGATGTGGGATGTGCCCAGGGGCGCGGGGTGCTCCAAGGGCAATCTCTTGCCCTCCCGTGCTGGTTCAGGACTGTCTCTGGCTCTTGGATGGGTGGGAGCTCCCAGAGCCGCCCCGCCGGTGCAGCCCCTCCCCGCGGGCGGTCCGTGCCGGGGCGGTGCCGGGGCCGCGGTCAGGGCCGTGCCCATGGCGCTGGCGGCGGCCGGGGTGCGGGTGCTGCGCGCCCTCCGCCGCCCGGTCCCACCGGGACGAGTCCCGCTCCATGTCCCTGTCGCGGTTGCCTCCCGGCGCTGCTGTAGCGGTGACAGCGGCGGTCCCGGAGCGCTGCCGCCCGGCGGGTACCGGGTCTGGCAGGAGCGGGCGGCCCGGGACCCCGCAGAGTTCTGGGCGGAGGTGGCGCGGGACGCGCTGCGCTGGGACCGCCCGTTCCACACGGCCCGCGATGCCGGGCCGCCCGCTGCCGTGCGCTGGTTCCTCGGCGGCCGTCTCAACGTCTCGGGTAAGACCCCGGCGGTGGGCTCCGGGGGTCCGCGGCGCAGGGAATGGGGCAATCGCAGCGCCAACACGGGCTGGGTGGGGAATGGATGGAGCGGCCCCGAGAAGGGCTTGGGGTGTTGGTCAGTGGGAAGCTCCCCATGACCCGGCAGTGTGCGAGGCGCTGGCACAGAGTGCCCAGAGAAGCTGTGGCTGCCCCATCCCTGGCAGTGTTCGTTGAACGGGGCTTGGAGCAACCTGCTCTAGTTGTTAATGTCCCTTAAGTGTCCCTGCCTGTAGCAGGGGGTTGGAACTGAATGAGCTTTGTGTTAACATGGCCTAAGAAATGGCTTTATCTCCTTTATTTTTATAGTATTGCTGCTGAAAAAAATTAAGGCTTTCATCAGCTGAAGGGAGCTTTTTCACATATTTGAGTCTGACAGTTGTTCTTGTAATGAAATATGTTGAATTCTGAGGGACTTCTCACTCTGCACCTTTGGGAGCTCATTCACACTCTTTGTGTGGCTACATAAAGCAGCTGTGATCACAGACCAGCCTCAGCTGACTCCCAGGCTGCAGGTTACTTAAACTCAGGCAGCTTTTATTGTACTCTGTTTATCTGGGTAAAAACAACAAAATCCTTCCCCACCAGTATTACATTTCCAGGAAATACCCTCTGAAACTCAGCACTTGTTAGGGGTTTTTTCTTTGAGTTATACAGCAACATGCATGACTGGTTTTCAATAGTTGTCTACTGAAATAGAATAACTTGGAAGAATATAAGGAGTGAGCATAGTTTAGGCTTGGAGTTAAGACTTTAACCTCTAACCTTCAGGCAAGTTGCTACTGGACATGCAGGCAGGCTTTTGCTCTCTCTCCCTCAGTCCACTTAAGCTTCTCTTAGCCTCAGAAGGTAATTTTGTACCTTGAAGTTTTAGGAGGTGTAGGACACAGCTGGAGCCATGTTCACTTTTCCCAAGTGTCTAGTAACGTGTAGATGTCCGTGAGCTTACCCTAAGTCCTAAAGGTTTAGGTCTTTTCAGTTAGCTGAGGTTCAGCTCT
Source organism: Psittacus erithacus (assembly GCA_009867235.2). Taxonomy (NCBI): domain Eukaryota; kingdom Metazoa; phylum Chordata; class Aves; order Psittaciformes; family Psittacidae; genus Psittacus; species Psittacus erithacus. Next base: position 18,596 of record WYDI02040425.1, read on the forward strand.
TCTGTTATACCCTGGAATTGAAATGTTTCACCTGAGCTTTAATTAGAAAATTCCAATGAGATGAGCTAAACAGGCGGGCTGAGGAGGAGAGCCTGTCGGATTGATGGAGTGCAGACTGCTCTGGGGAGCACTAACCATCAAGAGTGTCTTGTCTTTGTGCTTCTGAGGGCAGCGGAGAGGTTTGGGCTGGTTTCAGCTTAACCAGTGGAACTAAGCTGAGCTGGATCAGCTGAGGCCCCTTATCAGGAGGACATCTTTAAGGCAGCTGAACGCCAATTTAGTATTTGTAGTATTGGCATACCACAGGTATGGCAAAGGAGAGCTTTACCAGTGCTGCAAATGCTATCACTTCCATAACTGAGTTTGTAGTTAGGTAGCTAACAGGTGATGTTTCTTCTTAGGCTAGCTTGCTGTTAGGTTTGACCAAGCTAAGTTTACAGAGCACTTTGCATATGACCAGGCTTTGTTTAAACCTCTGTTTTCTTACAGTAAATTGCTTGGATCAACATGTCGAAAAGTCTCCCAACAGAGTAGCTTTGATCTGGGAGAGAGATGAGCCTGGCACTGCAGTGCATGTCACCTACAGGTATGGCACCTTCTCATGGGGCTTCATGATGCTTGGCAGTGGGGTGGGGAGAAGAGACCTGTGTCAAACTCTGCGTTCTTCCAAGACACAGCACTGGACACACAGCCCCAGTGCTGTGACTCAGATTGAGATCTGGCATCATCTTGCTCCTCTTCCCCATCCTCAGTGCAGTTTAGAGCAACCTTGAGGCTGCTCTGCATGATGCTGACTTGTAATTGCTGCTATAGGCTGTAGGATTTGTTAGAATATGGCAGTTTTCAAGGATATTTCTCTTTTCCCTGCTACGTGGCCTCCCTCAGGAGACAAGCATGCCTGCCAAAATGTAATTTACATCATCTGTTTCTCTAGTCAGCGTTAAAGGTTTCCGAGACTTGTATATTCCTCAGTGTGTGTTTTAGGGAGCCAAATGTTTGATCTGCTGGATTAGAAAGCAGAGGAGACATAGGAAGTCTTGGTATCTAGCTCTTTAGAGGACCCAAACTCTGGTATCTGTGGCACAGGTGTGCCCCTTTCCTTAGGATCTGGATGTGCTGTTAATGGGACAACAGCTTTAAAGTCAAGCGCTAGGAAGGTAAAGACTTTCTTTTGGCCACTGCCTTATGGACCTGGGCTGTGAGGTGTCCAGGGCTTATGTTCAGAGTGGCGCAAGGGACTATTGTTTTGCAATATCTCCTTTGCGAAGCTTGCTGCTGTGAGCTGTTTGTCCTTATAGATAAGGCCTGGGTGGCACAAGGAAGGACCTGGCTGCTGGCATAGGCACTTCCCCTTCTCCTCTGTGGAGAAAACAGCTGAGTGCTGGCCCCATTCGCATCACTGCAAAGGAAGCGGGTGGCTGTGCAGGAAAAGGGCTGGAACAGGCGTCCTCCTCCCTGAGGAAGGAGAAAGCTTCAATCAGTGGGACCTTCTCTATGCACTGGCCAGACTGCCATTGGAAAGTGCTGTCCCAGCTTGCTCATCCATGGGGGAAATAAGAACCCCTATTTGCCCCTGCTGCCCACACTAACTGCCTGCTCACAGTGGGTGAAGGGCTGGTGGGGCTGTGCCATTGGTCAATCTACATCCCTATACCTGCTTGTCTGCAAAGTGGGTTGTGTTAATGCAGCTGGGTTCAAGTGCTCTGCTCTAAGAGAGAATTCTAGACATCTCCTTACTGGCAAAGGTACACAAAGCCATGAGTGAAACATTTCAGTTTTGCTTGAGTGGCGATTGCTGCATCACAAGCACAGTTGCGATCATCTTTTTCACTACTGAGTTTCTTCCTGCCTCCCCAGCTGATGCATCTCAGCCTTTGGGGGGAAAAATGCTCCACTTGTGCTTCCTTCTGCCTCTGGGTTTCATTTTTATCAAGTAGAAATTCAGCTAAGCTTCCAGTTATGTCCACTTTCGAATGGGAAGGCAGGAGACTTGTTTTTTTTTACTGCTTTTGTGAAAACAAGGCTTCCAGCTCTCCTGGGCCTTAGTGGCTGCAGTCAGCAAGTGGGGACAGATCATGCCAATCTGTTATCAAGAGGTCTGGATCTCCAGAGGCTAAACCACCACAAAGTCATGAGTAGGCAGTGGTGAAGCAGCAGTTAAGCTCCAGGAGTGTGCTGCAGTGAGCAGCCAGCTGAATTTATTGGCAGAAGGATCCAACCCAGCTGGGAGTGCTTTGTCCTTCTCTGTGGGTGTTGTCAGGGCCCAGGAGCTTTGAAATCTTCCAGAGGAATTCCCTGAAGCCTTGCTGAGCCTGGGTTTAAAGGGAACTGTATTATCGAGTGCCTTGTATAAGCAGGAGGAGTTGGTGGCTGGATGTGTTAGGTCGCAGCCCCTATAAGCTCAGCAACAAGGAATGTTAAAGACAGCAGCTCAAGCTATGCCAGACCTCCCCTGTCTGATGCGGGGCTGTTTATTCTCTCTGGTGTTCCCTTGTTTAGCATGGTCTCTACAAGTTAGCTACCTGTGAGGCAGTGTTTCCGAGCACTGCAGGATCCTATGGGTATTGCCAAAGGGAGCTGTGCAGAGAAGTGGGCAGCAGAACACGTTAGCTAACCCGGTTTTGGAAAGGGTTGCAGGCTGGGTTTCAGTGGAAGGGCTTTAATTTATGAATGATCTCCCTCCGGTGCAGAAAATGTTGCAGGCAGAGGGAATGTTCAAAATGCAAAACACAAAGAGGAAAGCAGAAGCTGAAGGGCCAGAAATTAGGCTCCTAAGTAGCTTTTCGTGGAGTGGGTGGGAGAGAAGTGGTTGGACACCTTCATTAGCCACATCACAGCTATGCCTTTGACAAGGGGTGGTGGTTCCTCAACCTGAGAGGAAGTCATTGAAACTGTGTTAGAGATCACAGTGAAGACCTCAGCCAGGAGCCATGTGGGTTCTTACCAGGCTGTGCAATGCAGAAGGTGTTTCTCATTGACAGCAAACTCCTTTTGCTCTTCCTAGTGTTTGCTTCCTAGGCTGAAATTGCAATTATATCTTGCCCAGGCTTTCAGCTTTCCCCATCCAAGGCAGCTCAGGGACTTTTTACCTGCTCACCTGAAAAAGGGCACAGAGGGTTTTCCTTGTCTCAGGTTTAGGATATCTGCAGGAAGACTGGATGACCTTCAACCAGAAACCCTCATGTTGAGCTTTCGATTCTTCAGCTATTCTCAATCAAACATCTCAAAGGCAGTGCCCATAACTCTGTGACCACAAGGTACAGAGGCAGCCTTTGAACTCTGCTACTCACAGTAATTCATGTAGAGCAGCAGCTAGGAGGTGAGATGGGAGGGTGCTGGGCTGAGAGAGGCCCAAATCTGTTTGGTTTGGGTTTTTTTCTGTTGTGTTGTTTTTTCCTCCACTAACCTGTTTGGGACATTTGACCTGAATTTTCAAGTCATTTCAGCCTGCTCCAAACAATGGTTCCAGAAAATAAACTGGTCACTGCCAGAAATACTCAGTCCAGCAGAGACATCAGAGACCTTGGCTTGTGCTGAGCCTCCTAAGCAGGCACTGCCAGAGCTCATATATAACATTGAAGGTATTAGGAAAAAGTCTAGAAACACTTTGCAATAGGCTGCTTTCTGATTTTGTTTGATGTACAAGGAGCCAGCTTCCTGTGTTTAGAAAGCTGCAGGCTGTCTCACTGCAGGAAAAGATTAGCATCAGGCTTCTAGGGACAATGTTTCTGCCAGGCGTCCCTGAAGTACATCAGCGAAACGTTATGTGTTGGTGATGGGGTTTATAGTTGCTGTTCCAGACCATGTCCTGGGCTGCATCCCCAGAGCATGACCAGCAGGTTGAGGGAGGGGATTCTCCCCCTCTACTCTGCTCTGGTGAGACCCCCCACGAAGTCCTGTGCCCAGCTCCAAAACAACACCGTAAGAGGGATGTGGTGAGGCGCTGGCACAGGGTGCCCAGAGAAGCTGCGGCTGCTCCATCCCTGGCAGTGTTCAAGGCCAGGTTGGATGGGGCTTGGAGCAACCTGGTCTAGTGGAAGGTGTCCCTGCCTGTGGCAGGGGTTGGAACCGGATGAGCTTTAAGGTCCCTTCCAACCCAAACCAGTCTGTGAAATGTGTTTTTTACCCTTGCGCTTTAAAAAGAAGCTACTGGTTGTAAAACGCTTCCAGCAGTTCCCCAACATAAACAGTGCTCATCTTGTGTTTATCCCACAGGGGTTTCCAGTAGCTTTTGACTGACCCTTATAGGTGAAAAAGTCATCTAGGATGGCTAAACAGACTAAACTGACTCTTGGAGGCAGCAGGACAGCCACTGACTTGCTGGCTGCTTTACCCACACCAGAGCCTGGCTTGTCTTTCTGCAGCTGGCATGGCTCTCTGCCCCCCTTTTCTTCTCTCCCTGATGGCAGAGGCAGCTTCTTTAAGATGCCGAAGCTAACATGCCCTATACTGCTGAGATGACAGGATCCGAGGGGGTCATGACCCTCACTCAGTTCAAGTTCATCCTTTTTTTGCTCCCTGGCGTGAATCGCCAGGGTTGTGCATTAACATGACAGCATTGCTTCCATGCCACAGGGAACTCCTGGATCTGACCTGCCGTCTTGCCAACACCCTGAAGAAATATGAGATACAGAAAGGGGACAGAGTGGCCATCTATATGTCCATGTCCCCCTTGGCAGTGGCAGCCATGCTGGCTTGTGCCAGGATTGGTGCCATCCACACTGTGGTCTTCGCTGGATTCAGTGCAGATTCCTTGGCCGGAAGGATCATGGACTGTAAGTAGATGCAGACCTGGGAGCAAACCCCACTGGACAGTGCTCCAGAACATAGCCCAGTTCTATGTTTTCTTAGTAGAAAGAGAAGAGGTTCATTCTCAGCTGGTGGGACAGTACGCCCTCCCTTGCAAAGCCTTTTCCTTAGTGGCAGCAGCATCCTCTGGCCTTAAAGTACTTCATAAGTTGCTTAACATTGTGCTGGGTTACTGCCAGACAGGAGCGAAGTTGGAGGGAAAACCAGAGCTTAGGAATGGGGCCTGATTTGTTCTTTCACAATGAGATTGCAGCGTTCCTTTGATATTCCTGCACAGTGCTAATTCCGCAGCCTCAACTGGCACAATGATTTACGTGTAGCACTGGAAGTGTTGGCAGCCTGCCTCCTGCTCTGTTAGCCTTTGTATCTACAGGCAGAGCTGTTCTTAGCCCAAAGCACTTGCAGGGTGATTAGGTAAAAAGCAATACTAAATATACCAGCAGAAGAACAAAATAGCAAGTCACTCATGTTCTAGGGTCACATCAGTTTCTTTATGGATAGTGTGAGTTAACAAGTCTTACAGCAATTTTCATGCTTTCTGTCCCTGTTTTGGTAGAAGTAAGGTATAGAAAGCAAGTACATGTTTTAGTTCTCCCTCACTTTAGGCCTCTTGTTTGGAGGCAATGGGCTAAAGAGCTGTTTCTCTGCAGCGACAGCTCTTGTAGTGTGGCTCAATAGAAAGTGCTCTGCAAGAGCACTGCTGTGTGCTCTGACTTCCAGGAGTTTTCCCCTCAAGATCCTTATGAGGTTTGGAAGGCTACAGGTGTCTCTGGACAGGGAAATGCCCCCGAGAGGCTGCTGAGTTTGGTGCTCTTGTTTGCTAGGGGCATTTATCATAGAATCCCAGACTGGTTTGGGTTGGAAGGGACCTTAAAGCTCACCCAGTTCCAACCGCCTGCCACAGGCAGGGACACCTTCCACTAGAGCAGGGTACTCCAACCTGGCCTTGAGCACTGCCAGGGATGGGGCAGCCACAGCTTCTCTGGGCACCCTGTGCCAGGGCCTCAGCAC
>WYDI02040429.1:0-46764 GCA_009867235.2 Psittacus erithacus
GCAAACTTGCTGAGGGCGCACTCAATCCCACTGTCCATGTCACCAACAAAGATGTTGAACAAGACCAGTCCCAACACCCATCCCTGAGGGACACCACTCATTACTGGTCTCCTGTTGGAACTTGAGGCATTGACTACAACTCTCTACATGCAGCCATCCAGTCAACTCTTTATCCACTGGGTGGTCCATCCATCAAATTGATGCCTTTCCAATTTAGAGACAGGGATGTTGTGTGGGACTGTGTCGAACGCTTTGCACAAGTCCCAGCAGGTAACATCAACTGCTCTCCCCCTGTCCATCAGTTCCGTAGCCCCACAGTAAAATAACAAAAAAAAAATCACCACATTTTGCTTTTAGTTATTTTCAAGGGGGTCGTGTTTAACAAAAATTCTGAAATGATTTCAAATTCCTGGGCACAAATTTGCTTATCAATAAAGTTAAAGGTCTATTGCACTGCAAGAATTGGGGAAAAAAAAGCCTTTATGTAAATATGTACTACTTTTGCATCTCTGAAGTTTTACAGACTTAGGCTTCAGTCTCTTGTACCTCCACATGGGGTTTTTCTTTACCCACATGCTTTAAGTGAAGCATTTGCCTACATTTTGTACAACGTAGGTTGCCATCAGACTGCAGTTCTGAGAAATATATATTAACTTGCATGTCATGTACCATGCTGTTTTCATAAGGTAAAGTTAGTATTTAGTGCTGAGTACTGCGCTAGCCATCACAAACCAGCCTCTTGTTATGTTTTAAGGATATTGAAATTAATTGATTATACTTAATCTTCCTCTTGTTTAGAAGAAAGGTCTTTTCTGATACACTGCAGAATACACATCAGATGGAGGCAGTTGTCATTAATACTAAACAGTATTCATTTGTTTACAAGCATTTGCTCTTTCCTGGAATGGAAGGGAACTGTGCAGCCTTCCTGCTGACCACGGATGGCTGCATCATCTGAAACAGCCTCTGAAATTTTAGGCAACTTCAGGGCTGTAGACTCTACTTGATAGTTTGGAGACGAAAGCCAAGTGTGTTGGGACCAGTTTAGGTACCAAGGAAGATCATCCCGGCTATAAAGAGCATCAGGCTGCTTGTAGCAGCCTAAGATCACCAGGACCAGTCCTGCTGCCTGTTCTTCCTGTGCTGAGCTGTTGTATCATCTTCAGGGGAGGGAAGGGGTAGAAAGGAAGTGGGTGAGTGTGTCCAGACCCTGTGATAAGGAATGATGGGCAGGGTGTTTGAGGAGCAACAAGCCCAGCTGAAGCCCCTCAGCCCTCCTTTCTCCTTAGCTGCAGACCCCCACTGATGCCTTTCTGGAAGGCTGAGAAGGAGAGAGTGTAGGGAAGTGGGTATGTTGGAAGAGGGGGTGACATGGCTCACAAAACTTTAGCAAGGTATTGTGGGGGGAAACATGGCACAGAAAGCCTGCACAGGCTAATGTGATGACACCAGGTGGCTAAGAATATACAATATCTATAACATACATCTTATATACACACATACCATTTGTGTATAGTCCTGGTGTGTGACTCCTGGGTTTGTTTTTACCAGCAGTGTTCATTGACAGCTCTGGAAATGCCCATATGAACCTCAGTCTGTCAGAAGAAGCATTAAGGTGTGCTGACCTCTGTTTCTCAAGACTTCATGGGTATCTTCTGTCCAGCTCACAGGTGCTTTTTGACTTTATTTCCATCAAATGTAATGGAGCTAATTCTCTGTTGTTGTCCTGGGCTGTCAGAATAGCTTTAAATCTACATACTGGGAACCTTGATCAGATATTTTTATTTAGAATAAATTCAGTTCTAAATTTAATCTCCTTGATTAGAAGCAGCATGCTTTCAATACATATTTTCTTTATTTTGTGGACTACACTCTTCAAATATTGCTTAAGAAACTACAAAAAGGCAAAATACAATATTTTAAATGTTTATCTTACTATTGTTACTTTAAAAGGGCTGAAGTAATAAAGATGATTTTAAAACAGTTGTTTCTGAAGGGGGTTCAGGCCTGTAAATTGAGTTCAGGTTAAGATGATGATGTTAGAGATGCATGGAAAATCTTTTAAGTAAGTATTTTACAGAAACTTATGATTCAAAATTGAAATGAATACTGTATTGAAAATCTCAGTATGCAGACCATGACATGAGACTTAGAAAAATGCAGCTGAGGTTCTGTTGACAGGAGCGGAGGGCAGCTTACCTTGTGCTCCTTTCCCCAAGGGTGCTTGAGGGAGGCCCAGTTCATGAATCTTGCTGTTGGACAGCGCTGAATCCTGACCTATGTATGGTTATAGAGAGAGGGATTCTTTGGATAGCTTAAAAACTCGTGACCCTTGGTTTGCAAAAGGCATTTTTAAATAGCAGCATTTTAGACTTTACAAGTGATCTGTGCTTCAGTGTAGAAAAGTATTTATTTAGTTCATTTTTCTCTTAAGAAACTCCATTCTAAGTCAGCAATCTCATCTTCTGGTCCTGATTAAGGCATCAGGCAAGGGAGTCAGGCTTTAACAGTCAAGCTTATGCAAACATGTGCGCCCCCACACACCTAGGTTTGTTTTGTTATAAGGCAAGTGAGGGTCACCCAAAGCTATAGCAGGGGAAATTGAGCCTTAGTCCTGGCACTGACTGCTATAGTCCATCTATTTAAAAGAGTTGTGATTTAGTTGCCTGAGGTGTTAGTAGTTTATTTGCTGTAGTTGTGGAGTCAGTGTAAGCTTGGGCTTTTGTGGTACTTTACCTGCAATGCAGAGCAGACCAGTGGAGCGGTTTCCTTGGTGAGGAATCTGCCCCTGGACAGCAGCCTGAGTTGTGAAGATTCGGGTCAGTGCCCACCTGGGTTAGCAAGTGTCAGACTTTGAAGTAATTAGAGAAGTCAAGTTGTGAGATACTGTGTTTCATTTGGGAGCCCTAAACCCTGGGGGAGGCCAGGGGCACGGTGTGAACACCCTTCTTGGCCATACCCAGGTCCCCTTCACAAGGGAGGGCTGTGATGTGGCTGAGAAGCCTGCAGCCACACACTGCCCTCTCTGCTCTGCAGAGGTTTCCTGAGCATGGCTTCAAAACTGTTCTCTCTGGACTCAGTACATAAACCACACTGCATAGCTTTACACCCTGGGCTCTGCTCAGCCTCCAGAGGGGAAGCGTGGGAGTTTCCTCTGGTAATAGAGAGCTGTGTTAGCAGCCTCCGTGCCAGGCTGCGGTGAGGAGACAGTGTGTGAAAATGGCCAGTGCCAGCTGGCTCACATGCCCTCGGGACAGCTTTCTTTGTTATATATATAATTTATCACATGAAAAACTGTATTAGCATAGCTGAGAGTAGCCCTGAGCTCCCTGATTCGTTTAAGTAACTGCTGGGAATCACAGACACCCTCAGGAGTGTCTAATGCAGGGAGGCAGCAACCAGCTCTCTTATATCATCATTTCTATGCTGTTTTTTTCACTGGAAGATGCAGACAGCCATGCTTAATGAGGCAGTTCCCATTGCAAAAGCTACTCTGCAGAAGACCAGATTTCTGCTTGCAATTCACCTGTGATGGCTCAACAGTCCACACACAGGGTGCAGGTTGGGCTGACTGTGGTTTTAACTTTATCTCCAAATCTCCCTAATATGTTATTTTTACATATATGTTTGGGTAAATATGTATAATGTATGTATTATATACAATATCGATAACATATATCTTATATACATGTAATGCTTGGGGTTTTTTTTGTGTGTATATATATTTAAAATGATATTTCTACTGACAATCTTATTGAAGAGTCAGTTATAGGCTTCCACAGTGTGTCATGACACAGAATACTGCTGACAAGGCAGTGGGCTGGCATTGATTTTGAGATTAGGTTATTTTTTAGTAATAGACACATTTTTGGTATTGACAGTATTAGGCTCTGCAGTGTTTACTAGGACCATGTTGCTCTGGTTGCTTTGCCATGTCACTGACCCTATTATTTCTCTTACACCTCTGCATCACATTTTTATGCAGTACTCAACTCCAAAGCAAAAGTTTTAACAGGACAGTGAACCTTCTATTTTTTTCCACCTCTCTCTGTAACTCTGCAGTGCACTTTATTTAATTCACTGAAACTGCTTCTCCATTAATTGACCATTTATAATCCACTGGAACCATAACAATGACCTGTGCATTAAAACAAGAGTAATGGAGTATCCCCCTGACACAGAGCCAGCCCACCTTGAAAGCCTTGACATTACCACCACCCCTCCGGATTAGAGGAGATGTGGTTTATATTAGTGACCTGAAGAAGGTTCATGCCCTCTGGGAGAAGGCTGTTCCCTGGAATGGCAGTGTGATTAATGGTTTATTTACAGCGCTGACATCAAGGCTGTCAGGACTCTTCATCAGTCTTTGATGTAAAACACACTAAGAGGCCCTAGGTCATTCTTATCTGCTTAGAAAAATCAGAAACGAGGAGCTGTTCAGTGTGGCAACAATTCTGGTACTAGTATTTTCCACAATGGCAACAACAGAGGGAAATTACAAGGTCACTTCTACTTCTCTGGCCTAACTGGTGAGACACTATGACCACAGAGAGACTGTGGCAAGAGATAGTGACAAGTAACGTGGTGAGAACATACAGACGCCTACATCAAATCACAGGACGTTGTAAGGGGTAAGTGCTTCAGTTCTGCACCAATCACAAACCAGGATGGACTTTTCATGTCCTGGGTGAAGCTGAGCTTAGACAGATATCTTTAGTGATTACTGTGTAGTCCGCAGCACTATTGTGTATAGACACTTCCAACTTTTGACATTTAATACTTTAATACTTCTTTAGAAAAGGCTTCCGCTCCTGAACACTTCCTTTGTTTTCTTGCTGAGTTGGCTAAGCACAGTCTGATTTTCCTCAGCTCTGTGTGCTGGTAAATCCCACGCAGCCTGCTGCTCTCATGGGCAGCTGAGCAGTGAAATAATGTTGAGGCAGTGTCAGCCCTTTCCCTCAGCCAACTGGTGGGAATGGGCTTGCTGACACCCAGCATGTTTGCAGGGGCAGCCGCCTCCTTCCCTGGCTGGTCCAAATCCTGTGGTGCAGAACTCTTGCATGAGAGCATTTGAGTTGGGCACATTACAGTTATTGTGCCTGTGGTGCTTCGGTTCTGTATTGCCTTCACAGGGAACTGACTTAAACATGACTGAGATGCCTGAGAAGTTCTCCTGGGCCCTGTTGAAATAATAACTGGATGAAGACCAGTTACTGAATCTGAGCCAGATAAGACTGAAAATAGTGCTGGGGTTGGAGGTAGGGAGAAAGCTATGTTGGAGAGCCTCAGCTTCCACAGAGTTTCCCTCTGTTAAGAGGTCTGGCACTTGCGCTGTTGGCATGTTCCAACCAACTTGGCTTGGTGTGGGCTCCTTGCTATTTTATAATGCCTGAGCAACACAACCCTGTGAGATAGCTGTTCTGCATGTGATAACCTGGCAGGCTGCTCTCTTTCTTACTGGGTTAAGATCTACACATAGCAATCTATGACTTACAGGAATACGCTTACGATATATGCCTCTGAATCAAACCATTGATCTTAACAGGGCTCTGGCTTGTTCAAAACCCTGTTAACAGGCTTGCTTGGCAGAGCTGGCTTTCCAGAGCACATTTTGCTGGGCCCACTGCCTCCTTGGCTTCTTGTAGAGTACTGTATTGAAATTAGTGTATACAGCGAGGACCACCCAAAGCAAATGGTTTCCATTAGGACTAACGAGTCCTTAAGCACAAGAGCGTAGCATGTACGTGCAATGAGACCCAGAGATTTCTCAACAGATATTACTTTTGGGAAGCCAAAAGCCCCAGGATGTAGTACGACCAAGCCACCCAAATAAAGCAATCAAGAAAAAAAATACAGAAGCAAATTAAAGTTTGTGCACAACAAAACAAAAACAAAGCTGTGCTTCCCTGTTCTAACTAATCCTCTAAAAGGTCTTCAGCCATTGCAATAGATGGCTTCTAGCCCACATGTGAAGATCCTACTATTAGACAAATGATTGTAATTAGCATTCTAGCTGATTTTACTTCCTGCAAGTGCAAATTGCAAATGCTTCACATAATCATTATTTGACATTTCTTCTAAGTTTCTTAGGGGAATAATTCTCAGCTGTGGACCATTTGCAAATATTTCTTTCTCAGCATTTGACCTTTTTGCTGTTTCCAACTTAAATAGATTTTTCTTTTTTTGGTTCGATGCTTCTTGATTTGTCAAAATCTTGTATGTCAAAGGTGACGTAAGAGCATAAAACCTTAGGTGCCCAGCTCTGGTAAAGCAGGTAAATACTGGTGAGCAATAGTCAGACACTTGCACTAGAATGCTAATTGAGTACGTACATGCATCAGTGCCAAAAAATCCAACCCTTTTAATGCAAACATTTCACACAAGCACACAAAAGAAACCCCAAACTATGTGAAAGTTTTACAAGAAGATGCAATGTTGATTTCCAGTTTTACCCTAAAAGCTGTAGTATTTTCATGACGAGTATTTCTATTTGATTAGTACAATTTTCCTGTTTCTCTTCCCCTCCATTTCATGGAAGATTAGAGGTAACAGAAGTTTACGTGGCTGGTGAGTCACAACCAACAACCATTATACTCAATATACACTATACAATTTGGTATTTTCCAGCTCCCAGGGAAAGTTGCATCATTTTTCTCATTTTCTGAAACTTTCCCAGGCCACTCCCTTTGTAAAATCTGTTGAAGGGCTTCTAGCCATTTTGTGGTCCAGGCTCTGTCCCCTGTGCAGCGCGCTAGTCCCAGAATACCCTTTGGTAAATTCAGAACAAAGTTGGCCTTACCCTCAGAAGCCCCCACTCCCTTTCTCCTCTCCTTCTTCCATCTCCATATGGGAACTCAAAAGCCTAAATTATTAGATGTTGCAGGGTTTGTTGTCAGTGATGAGTAGCTGCAGTATGGAAATCAGCAAGGGAAACCTGGATTGTCTGGCACCCATCTTGGGAAACACTCAGACTTGCAGCCTGGTCCTCTCCTACTGCTCTTGTCTCACTGAGCTACCTGAACCTCATCCCTGGCCATGCACATCTCTTAGTTCCCTCTATATCAGCCAGAGACATCCCTCTGCTCCTCTGCTGCCTGCCAGCCTGCCTAGTGCTGGAGGGGACATCAGCAGCCAGAGCTGTGCAGGGGCTGTCATCCATGGTGCTGCAGTCAAAATGTGCTGGGTGAGGAGCCAGCATGGGTTAGATAGCACTCAGGCACCAGCAGCCCAGCTAGCAGCAAGGGAGCTATGCCTTTTGTGCTCAGGGACAGATAATGCGGAGCCGCTCTGGGCTGCTGACAGTCAAATCCAGGCTAAGGAGCTCCACATTTGAGTTAGTCTTCTTCCTGCCTGCAGTGACCCAGTGGAAAGCAGAGACTGTCCTCCCCTTGCAGGAAGAGCACAGACTGCTCCCAGGGAGAAGAGGTGATGTATTTACATGTTCTGGGTGACCAGCAACACAAGGGTTAAAATGCAGCATTGCCTCAAGCTCTGTTTTAGGTACAACCTGAATCAATAGCAGCTGAATCATATCTGCTTCCCGAACCCATTCCTTGGGGGAAAGGCAGTACTGCCAGCTCCCTGCATGACGCACAGGAGGACCTACCGGTTTGCTGGTCCTGCTCACAGCCCTGCGGCCAGCTCCCCACTCACCCTGCCTACACAAGGAGGTGCAGAGATTTTATCCAGCAGTCAGTGCAAGGCAGGAACAGGGGACTGTAGGCCTTTTTACCCAGTGTCATATGTTAATGGGAGGGGCCACAGCTTGTTTCTGAAGCCTAATTTCTGCAGCAGAAGTTGCAGCTTGAGCAGGACACTTTGCCTTATCTCCCCCACAAGCAGCATGTCAAATTTCTATTCTGTTTGCTGTATCCAGCATCTAATATTGATTCTTGAGTCTGACATAACCTGCATTGCCTCGCACAGAGTTCTTGCTGTGGAATATATTGCAGGGTCTGACAGTCCTTACATTGTATGTAACAGTTCTTCAGGAGCCAAATCCTTCCAGTTTAACACACAGCAGATGTGCTTGCAGTCTTGGGGCTGTTTTGAGAAACAGCTACAGTTAATCTATTTTCAAATCTGGCTGGCTAACTAATGCGTCCTTGCTTAAGAGTGAATGTTTTCATAACTGGCCCCAGGAATGCCTCATCATTTTTTCTGTCTATGAAGTGTTTCATTAATGAAAATCTATCACCAGATAAATCTGTTGATATGATCTGTTCTTTGGAAGTTTCTGCATCCGGCTGGAAAGTTAATGGTTAATGGTCAAGCTTTGACAAATGCACTGATTCATTTTTGCAAGAAGTTACTGCAACTTTTTAATTCTGTAGGCGTTTCAGTTATCAAATGCCTGTGGGTTTGGATGAGGTGTCTGAAAGATAGCTAAACTACAACCCGAGTGCATATGTAACACTGGCAAACTGAAAAGCAGAGCTTTTCAGAGTACTCTGAAAGAGAGTACTCCAGGCACAATATCCTTAGGCTTCTCCTGAAAAGCATAAGTGTGGAATGGGTATTATGCTGCTTCATCTCAGTTAAAGACAAAACTCCCATTGACTTAACTGGGAACAGCATCAAAGCCAAGCAATAACATCTGATAATGAAGCAAATGGGAACCTTCTTGCACAAGGAGAAACACGACATGACAGTGTAGCGCATTGCTGTGCTTGAAGTTTTGTTTGACAAGAACTGAGTGTAAGCTATCCAGTCTTGTTCCTTGCTCACAGAAAGAAGCAGAGTTGACACTGGAGTTTTTTACCGTACTTTTGAGCTGTCAAAGCAGAAGCAAAACAGTGTTAGCTAAACTAGTGTCTTTTTTTTACACACCAGACTGCAGAAGTTGTTTCCTGCAAGGATGAGCTGTGCTGTAGTCAGGATACATGAATGAGGCTTTGGTATGAGATGATAATGTTTCTCCCCATTGGCTTGCTGGGACATTGTCTTTTCCAACCTAGTTAATGTTATGATTCTATGTATGAGAAGCCCAAGTCCATGAAGACAGTCCCTGAAGACGCTGCTCAACTACTCTCTCAGCCTGGAAGTACCCAAGTGCCATAGGCCTCCTCTCTTCTCTGGGCTCTTCAAGCACTTAGGGCTCCTGTGTTTTCCCAGTAGTGCCCAGCTCAATGGGTCAGGGCTTTGGCTAGACTCAGATCCATGGCTTGATGCTTCTCAGCTGAAGTCCCCTGCGGTACCAGGCATGCTGAGGCTCTCAGCATGCATTAATTGCCATGAGTACAACAGCCCCTTGTAAAGCAGCAGGGGATGCTTCTGTCTTCCAAAGGATGGTTAGAGATGGAGAAGCAAGTGGCCTGCCTCTTTCCAGTCTTGTTCTTCCCTTGAGCTAGGACACATGGATCTAGCTGTCTCCTCAGTTCGAAGGCACTCAAACTTTGCTGGCCAAGCAGAGCCCTGCCCCAGCCTGTAAGCTGCTGTACTGGGAAACACTGCCCTACTCCCAGCTTGCTCTGCAGCATGTACCCACCTTGTCATGCCAGTGGCTGAGTACCAAAGTGAGTGTGGCTCTGATGAGACCATGTGCATGGGAGGGTGTTTGCAGTGATGTAGCAGGCATGTCCTGAACAGCATGGGGGCACAGCCTGATGAGAAAGCTTAGCCTCATCCTGCTCAGGAGGCACAGGACTAGAAGTCACAAGCACTCAACAGCTGTCTTCAGGGTACTGAACTCACAGTCTTGCCCTCTGTCTTTTTCTGATTTTGCTCTTGTCTATTTGTGTCACAGGATTTAATTTAAAGTCAATTTTACTAGTGTAAATTCTGATATTACTCAAGGGAGTTGGGCTTTACTAGCAATGGGTGAAGTGTAAAGTACAGCTGAAGGAACAACATCTAAGCATAACACATTAGCAAGCACTGAGTCAGCACAGGCACACCACTGTAATCAAGAACATTGCCTGTTTACTTCAGTGTGATTAATATCAATCATCTGCTCTTTGTTAAATGGTTAGATCCTTGATAATAGGAAATTTCCTGGAGTTATATTTGGAAATCCCATCTGTTTCTCAAGGATTTACCTGCTGGCTCTTCACCTTGTGTGGCAACAGCAATGGTGCTGGCACTGGAGTGGCCAGCACCAAAGCTGATCCAGCTGGAGGTGCTGGATGCTCAGGAAATCCCAGAGGCAAATCAGAGCTGAAAATTAACTGCTTTTTAATATAGTTCAAATCTACAGGCCATGTGTGAGATAAAATAATGCCTGAGATATTAACGGTGTTCCCAGTTATGCTAAACTTTAATCTGCATAAGGCTAAGAGGTTCCTTTTAGACCTTGGTCTTTGACATGGAAACAATTACTACTTGAATGTGGTCTCTTTTTCACTGTCATCCTGAATTTGCCTTGCCTCTTAGCAAACTAATGTATGTCGAAAAGATTAATGGATTAAACATGGCCAGCGATAAGCCTATTACACTAAAGCCCTTTAAAATCAATCCATAGCTTGTAAAGGAAGAGATCACCTGAAATACAAGCCTTGGGGAATATCTACAGGGTACTGTGACCATCCCTACACCATGGCTGTTGTTGTAGGCAGAACCAGACTGGACATACCAGCTCTGAGTGCCGCACAGGCCACAGCCAAAGCTGGATACTGGGACTAGGGGACCTTCTTGCTACCTCACCGCCAGCCAAGACGTACCCAGTATAGCCAGTCCTAGTACTGGAAAATATGCCTTTACTGAGCTGTGTTTCCCTTGACTTCCCACAGGTTTCTTTTGCAATTCGTGGTCTGAGCTCAGCCCCCAAAGCAGCCGGCCCAGAGGATCTTGCTAGTGTCATCTTCCACCCTGACGGCCCCGTGAAGCTTGACACTTCCCTGCAGCTCCACAATGTCTCTTTCAGCATTTTCTCAAGAGGTTTTGAAGAATGTTTCACAAACAACTGGCCTAACAGGCTGAAAAAAATACCCATCTTGTTTATCCATGCTCCAAATTATTTACCACAACTGGTCTTCTTCCTGTATAGTTTACACAGCTCTTGAACAGTTTATTCCATAATTTGAAAGTTATCTTTAGGTATTTTTAAACATTCTGTAAACTTTGTTTTATTAGATCATTATTTCATATATAAAAATGTACATAGAGGGACAAGAAAGTGCGACCCTCAAAAGCAGGGCCCTTGGTAAAGAGAAGGATTCTACTGCTTTGATTCCAGAGCTGGTACTACCTTTCTGCTTCAAAACACACACTGTGCCTTAGAGGATGAGCACCTGGAGTTTGTATCCACTGGAAGTGTCACAAACTCAGGTCAATAAAGATCTGGTGCCTTTGAAGCAAACTTTGCATGTGTTTATGCTTAAGCAAAAGCGATTGCCCACACAGTAGGCAGACAAGCCTTATGAAGAGCCTTATGTCCTTCTCCACAATTTGGCAAATCAGCAGCAGTTAACCCAGTACATCAAGATTTTCTCAAGTCAATCTCTTAATTTAATCTCAAATCTGCAAAAGCTGACTGTATCTAAGAATGCAAGTATTTAAGAGAGTTCATCTTACATGTGGGGAATATAATACTGGATCCAGTTGCAGGCAGCATGAGCAAACACCACACAGTTCCCAGAACACAGTGTTCAGCCCATTCCTAAATTACCTGGTTGTGTTGCAGTTATCTGACTTCAGATGACTGCAAATTTAGTCATTGATCTCCTGTAACGCGAGGGCTTTATACTGACTCTGAGTCTTTTGATATTGGAAAAGGAGATGAACAGATTAGCTGCAAATAAGATACAGAACAAGATAAACTCTTTTCAGGAAAATCACTTCCATGTCAAATTAAAATCAAAAGCCCAACAAGCAGGCCAAGCAAAATGAAGTGAGAATCGCTGATCCTAGCGTAAGAAAAGGAGCCTTTGAGGAAGTACAGAGGGTCTTGCAACCTTGAGTCAACCAATAGTTAACTAAAGTGACAAGTGATTTTGACCATCTCTGATGAGATGTTTTCAGATGTAGGGAGCTTGAGTTTTAGAAGTGCTTTCCCATCCTTTTCAGAAAAATTATCTCTTGAAGGTATCAGGTTATAAAATCCTGACATTGAAAAAAATGAAAGTTTCCAATGTAGAATCTGTAACTATTTAAATAAATAATATTACAATTATTTTTTTTTTTTAAATAAAAACAACCTTACAATGATCTTTTCTTTTTTGGACAGTGTTTACACTACACAGATTTGACTGATGAATCAGAATTTGATTGATGGTCCAAAAATGCTCACCATATGTCCTTTCTCAGTATTCCAGGAGACTGGATAAACATACAATGCTTTCTTGAAATGAAAGAAGATTTTATGTGAGTCATGTAAATAAAATATGGTACTTTATGAATAAAAGAGATTTTATCTCCATAGATATTCTGATCTTTAAAAGCACGATATCTTTATATTTAGGTAGAAACATATAGGACAATTTGTTCAATTTCAACCACATTTGTCTTTAGGTTCTTATGAAAAAATGGCTTTTTCCTTGCCTGAGAATGTTTTTGTCTTCCTTTTTCTTACTTTATTTCAGAATGAGCTTCATGATGTGAATTATATTGGCAATTTGAAGTCACTGTGAAAAACAACAACAAAAGTGTTTTGTCTTACTGCAATATCAGTATGAAAGTTTAGACACTGTCAGAAGCACATGGACTCTGAGGGGTGTAAGGTCATTTGTTAGGTTTTTTTAAATCCATTCTCTCTTCATTTCAAATGACCACTGGAATGTCATGAGCATTTGGAAATCACTGCTTTTGCCTTGAAGGTATGCTGAATCTTTGCTGTGGAGAATGACCATAATGCTTTAAAATCTAACTGACCATCAACATTTCCAGATGTGCAAGGAGGACTAGATTTCTTTGTCAAAGCTGCTTTTCAAAGCACAGCCAAGCCAGCAATGCAGTTGAGAACATATGGAAAAGGCACCAAGAGTCTGACCTTCTGCTGGAAGAGACCTTTACTTGAGATTTGTCCAGTGTGTATCTTACATAGAAACTAGCGCTAAGTATACAAAGCAAAACCACATTTTTGGCTTTAGTGAAACAAATTGCAGCCCCTGACACTCCAAAAGAATGCAGGCTACAGAAAAAGGAAGAAAAAAGATTTAACACATCCAAAGTGAAAGAAATCCAACATGCTTAAATCCAAACCCTCCCAAATATTGTATTTAAGTGAAAACATCATAGGAATAATTTCCTTTGATAGACATAGTATTTCTGCCCAAAAGATCCTGTGCACGTCTCTTTCTCCATGTACAGTACATCTGCAGTAATATTGACTTTCATGATTTTTAATTATTGTTGATTCTTTAATAGAAAACTGAAGCAAATAATACTATTTATTTTGAGAAGAGAAATTGCTCATACAAATTAAATTATTCATGTAAAGTGGTGCAGATTATATATGTGTATCCTATTACACATGTAATACAACTGCTAATACCATACTTCCTTCTTCAAAATAAAGAGTCTTTTGTTCTTTGTCGCTTTTCTTTTTTCTCTGTAACAAAGCAATGTACCTTTAAGGGAGAAAAATTCCCAAAGTAGCAAGCAAACAAAAACCTAAATCTTGATTAAATGTTGCAATGCTATGGCAATAAATGAGGATTCAGGAAATGTCCTATTCCAAATGTATAGCTAATAACAGAGACTTAAGGCACTGTTATAAAATATAAACTATTCACCAATTCTTTGCTGGGCTGTACTCCAGGGAAACTGTATTCTGCTTTGCAGAATTCTAGGGCTGACAGAAACGTAAATAGAATAGATGTCTGTATTGGAAGAAGATTTTGCTTTTCCACATTGAAACTATCTCAGAGAATTTATAAATCTAAGAGTGGATAATACGTTCCATTGCCAGACCCCAGGTATGATAAATGTATCCTTTCAGAAGAGCATTTTAGCCACTTTTGTTGTGAAGCAGCTGCAGCAGAGTTGGCAACAGTATAAATTAAAACTTACTAACCAGACAGGACGCTTAGCTAGTAAAGTTGCTTTAATGTTTTCCTTTCAAGTACAATGCCTGTATCAGTCCAAATATTGTTTGTTTCTGTAGTGTGTGACATGCCATTTTGCTTCATTTTGTGGCACAGTTTGGGTTCAGAACTCAGGAAGTACTAGGTGGTTACACAGCTATTTGCGGTTATCACTCTTGCTGCCAGTAAAACAGTGAATCCTGCCATAGGCTCAGCCTTTTAGAGATGTTTGGAACAAATGTATTTCAAACTAGAAGAAGCTATTTTTACATTGGAAAAAAAGGTGTATAAAGAACATTTTATGTTAGTTTAACTGAATCAGTTTATAGGACTAGCACTTGGCAATAGCATAAATTTCTTCTTGTTGATAAATCCTCCAGTTGGCATTAGACCCTATTGAAATATATTTTGTCTTTCTAGCATGGATGTTATGCTTACACATTTTTCTCTCATTTTGACAAGTTTGTCACATGATGTAGGAAGAAGTGAAATCATTCAAACACAGCAACTGAAAGACAGCTCATCCAAAATGCTAACTGCATCTCCATGTTAATAGTTGAGCCATTCCAAATTCCGGCACATCTTGTAAAACCCTCTCAGATATTTTCATTCTTTGACTAATATACAGAGAAACTTCTTTGCAGAAGCTCTCCCTTCATCTTCACGATGCTAGCTCAGGCAGGAGTTGATGTCCTTGTTTGTCTTGTCTGGGTTCATTATGGAGTTTGTCCTCAAAGAAAGGTTCCTTATACAAGGCATGGCAAACAATTAATAATAGCTGTATCCTGAGGGCACTTGGTCAGGGGTGACACAGGCGAATGCAGCTGTAGCCACAGGGTATGTGACAGAAGCACTTATGCACAAAAACCAGATAAAGTGAGAAAGGGGACAGAAAAAAATCCAGGGGGACTTCAGCTGCCAGAACCAGCAAAACAGCAATGGGTTGGGATGGATTAAAAAAGACCAAGAGTGAGAGGTAGAAAGTCTGGGTGGTTGTATAGGCTGCTGAGCCCATTCACAGCTATGAAGAATAAGATTTGTTCCAGTTAGCCTTTAACTCACAACGAAAAGTTGCAAAATATTTTAGGAAAAGGTGTTGCCCAGGGGTGTTTGTAGATGGTTCTCTGGGGGGTGGCAGGATATAATGCCAGGTCTTCATACAGATACATCTCACGCTGCAAAAATCTGTCTGAAATTAATCCTTTCATCACACTTTGTTGGCTACTTAGATGACTTCTTTTTACACTTTAGAAATGAAGAGGATGTAAAAATAGTCATATGCCATGGAAATCATTAGGGACTGCCTATGTGTGTCCAAGAGAAAATATATGGCCTCTGGAACCCTTTTGTATCTGCTGAAGTCATTATCTTGGTGGGGAGAGAGTGCTTGGGGATGAAGGGGCTCAGGTCCTTGGCCACAAAGCCCAGTGTCAGCTAGTAAGCAGCCTCAACCGGCTTCAAAGGGCTTTCTAGCTAGTCCTTTCTGCTTAAAAATGTTATGACTCTGGCATGGAATCTGTTTGGTATCATTATATGTAGGCATTGATGTGTTCCTTGTCAATATGTTTAGGAATTCAGCTACTTGCTTTCTAGTGCCAGAGCCCCATGTTGGAAGGAAGCCCATAACAGAAAAAAGAACATGGTTTTACACAGAAACAATCTGATATGTGAATGAGAATACCCATCAGCCTTGGCACAGCACACTATTATTGAAATCTCTTCTCTTTCCCCTTACCACAGGGTAGTTTGGTGGTTTGTGCCTAGCAGTAAGAGGATAATAGAAGACTGAAAGGGTTAGAAGTGACTTGGTTTGAAACCAGCAGTCCATGGGGATTTTTACTATTATTACTGCCGTTATGCATGTACAGAAAACTCTTCAGGGCAACAGGCAAGGTCTGTGGTTGTACCATAGCACAAAACACTCACATGTTGTTTTGCCTTGATCTATCTTGACAGCCAGTTTATGCCTTAAGACTTGCAGGGATGGGACTGAAACATGGATAGGAGTCCCAGGTAAATGGAATGAGGTTTGACATCACAAGTCAGAGGTCCTTTCCTTTTTCTTCTTTCTCATAATTCTGGATTGAATGAGAAGGTGCTGTGGGTCAGGCCAGTGCAGGGAGGAGAAATCAGTCATTGTTGTTTCCTCACACACAGCCTTGATCAGATGTTATTCTATTAGTAAACAAAATCCTTACTACTCCAACACTGATCAGTTGGCTGGTTTAATTTGTATTTTGACTTAAAGGCTTCTAAATGCCATTTATCTTATACATGCCTCTGGTCTTGTTTTTCTGAATGTGCTAAGAAATTTCCTCCAGTCATACCCCAAATATCCCACAGCCTTTTCCTCCCTTGGCTTGGGGTCAAGTGTCTTGGTGGAACAGCTGGTGTGGGCTCCTGCTCTGAGCTTTGCCTTCAGCTGTGCCCTGGGATGACAGATAACCATAATCTCTGCCATGGTGACCACATCTGGAGATGAAAAGAATAGAAACTACCTCCTCTTGTAAAGCATTTTGAGTTCTTTGATACTTCTCTGCAAAAGAATGGCCTCCAAGCTCTGATTTCCGCTCCACAAAAGCATATGTCAAATAAGACTAATGTTTGCAAAATTTGTCCCGTTTTTACAACAGCAAAACTTACTGTAACTGTGCTTGCTAGGATGTTGTCACAGAAGAGTCTCTGATCTTTAATTCAGTGCTGAGACCATTACAAAGACTGCACATTCCTTCTGATTACTCTTTTTGCTTCACAGTCACTCATTTTTTTAGATTTGGAGACATTGAAACAACGTCAACGAGTGCTGCCTGAAAGAGAGATTATGGATTGTGGATTGCTGGGTTGAAGCCTAAGCAAGCAGGGAGAGAGGAGGACCGTGCATTGACCTGAGTACAAACCGATCGGTTCCCGTGGGAAAGAGTAGTGACATTTGCTGAAGTGAGTTTTGAGAATGGGTTCAGGAGGCACGTTTAAATAGCCAGTTACCCCTCACCTTTTCCACCTCTGATCCCCATCTCACAGAACTCCTAGGAGGTTGCAGCAGGTGCAATTAATGCTATCACAGAGGAGCTGGGCTGTACATTAATTTCTCCCCTTGCAAAGGCACAAAGATGTTCCTTGGTGTTCTGCTGACCCCTCTCACTGATGCTGTGGAAGCCATCACTACTGAAGAATTTTCCGTTTTTTTTGATAAAAAAAGCTGATTTTAATGTTTAATAATAGTTACAAATAATTTCGTAGAGCATGGAGTAGATGCTTACTATTAGGAGTATAAATTAATCTTTCTGTAATTCATATCTAGGAGCATAAACATTAACTTAGAAGCTTAACTTTCATGACCAGTGTTTGAAAATAATGCTCCTGTATTTTCATGTATGGTGATCTCTGGAACATTTCAAAAACACATGCTTTACATCCCCAAAATGTCAATGTGCACTTTCTGTGCAATCAGAAGATACGTTATCCGTCATTAAAACAGGGTTTTGAAGAGTTGCTTAGAAAAAAAGGCCAGTAAGTTTCTGTGGCATGTGACTTTTAAAGAGGTTTTAATGTAGTTAGTTGCAAGTGTGGTACAAGTTCTACCTCAACTCATTATTCAAAAGGGCAGGAAATTCACAGATAACACACAACATGTATTTGATAAAGTGCAAGTTTCTGCCATCACTTTAAACCTTTATGTAGCATATACTTCACTCCCTGAATCTTAGCTTTTCAGACTACAAAGAGGTTTTCTAAATAAAAGGGCCAAAAAGATTGTTTTCAAATCCAAGGCATGCTTTGGTTCAGCACTCTCTCTGGCCACCACATAGGAATGATACAGATCTATGCAGGTTTGCCTTTCTCTGAAGTCAAGAAAGTCAAGGCTTTTTTTCTTAACAAAAATCATTAAATCATATGTTTTACTTAAGGGGTTTCTTTGTGGAAGCCAGAACTATTTCAGAAAAGGTCTTTTGGTGCTGCCACATCGGAATCTGAGAGTTCCAGGTTAGCACACATATCACGTGAGTAGAATGACATGTAACTCTTTAATTTGGAATAGGAAAAATGCCATTATTATGTACTTCAATGACATGTGCTTCTAGGTGCTACCGCTATTAGGGAAACTGAGGCAGTAAAACATGCAAAAAAAAGCAGCAATATCAGCAATGTCCTGTTAGTTTTCTCCCCAGTTCTTTTCTGCTCTAACTGTGATGGCACAGCAGGGTGAAGGGGAGTTAGCAATTGTTTAAAAGGACTGGTTTAATTTTAAAAGACCAATTTTATTGCACAATAAAGGAAATCTTCATTCATCTCCAGGATTCCACATTTTTTTTATTCCATCAGTGCATGTCATTTGTATTCCTCACTCTCCCAAAGGTCCATCACGACTCATGAAAGAATTTTGTTGCAACAAACTGCTTGCCATTGTTTGTATTTGGGTTAATGTTTTCTAAGGCACCTCAGAGTAAATCCATGAAGAACAGGGGCTCTGCTGTGCCTCTCATTAAGACATCTCCCTGGATCTCTGTGGGCACTGGCTGGCTGCTGTGCTGCCCACACTGTGAATGGGGAAGTTGGTGCTTATGTGGAGGGATGGACAGAGGTGAGTACATGGGGTGGTGAGCTGAGCACCAGACAATGCTGAGGAGAGGAGCAGGCTTAAACTTTTACCTCTGAGTGATCTAGGTGCTTCTCTCCTCTTAACCTAATTAGCCCCGATGCCTCTTCAAGAGATAAGCAACAGAAGACACCTAACGGCAACCAGGGCATAGAGTGATTTTGAAGCTGAAGAAGTACCAAGGCATTATTTTTGTTCAGAATCACTTATGATGGTTAAATTGCTAAAGATACAAAAAGGGATTCAATAAATATCTAGCTCATTTTAAAAGCAGTGGCAGGCTGTCTCTGTATCTCACGAGAACAATGAAATGTTTTTCAGTTTGTCAGTAAACAAGGAGATGTAAATTCCCCCCCTCTCCCAAAACATATAGGCAGAAAAAGTCTTCAGTTTTCCTGCAGAAATGAGGCAAAAAGGATCTGAGTCTGCCAGATCCTATCCAATAACTCTGAACCCACAGACTAACTCTTTCCAATTCAGCAGAGGAGATGTTTCATAGATATCAGCTTCCACAAGCTTTGTGAAAATCAACAGCTGGGCATAAGAGAAAGACCCCACTAATGCTTCGCTAAGGAAAACTCAGATGCTCTTCATGCTCTTTGGCAGCAGACAGCTGTTGCCAAGCCTGCAGGTACATCTTGGCCAGCCAGAAGTGTGTGGCTTCAGGTTTCCACACAGCCAGACAGGTACACACACTTGTGCTACAAAGAAAAGAATCTGAAGTGCAAAGGTGAGTCAGGACACAAACCTGGTTTCATCCCTTCCCTTGTTATGGTCCTCGTTCAGTTGCAGTAGAGGCTCCTTAAACAGCTGTCTGCAGGGATTTGAGTCCCACTGCATGTAATTCTTGCTGTATTTTGGCAACACCATCACAGAAGTAGGGTTGTGTCATGCATGGTAAGTAATTGTAATATGGTTAACTGGGTATCAGTTGTGTCAGCTGCCTGTTTAGGAGCTTAATTAAAGAGACAACAAAATGACTACTTGCAGCGTGCTTCAGCGTGGCTTCAGAAAAAGCTAGGACTTGTTAAATGCTTCTGATGTCAGAGCTTGGGTCAATTCAGGCAGATAGCTAACCCAGTGGACTTCTGTGATGCATTAACACCACATAACATCCTGATTGCTAAGCAGTGCTGTAGCATATCTAGTAAGACACTTTATAAGTGATTTAAGATATGGCTAGCTGACAGATCTCAAAATGTAGTCATCAAAAGAGAATCGTAACTAAATAGTCTGGTGATAGTTGTGTAGTGCCACGGGACAGTGCTAAACACACTGCTATCTAATGAGGTCATTAATGACCTTCAGGAAAATATGAAATTTCTGCTGACAGAAGTTCTGCAATGATTAGCATGTTCAGTCTCATAACGTCATTGTAAGTGGAGAAGAATCACCTTCACTGGAGGCTTTTTAGGAACAGGTTAGGCTAGGTCTTTGGGGAATGGTTGAGTAGTCCTTTCTCTTGTGTATGGTGTGGGGGGATAGACTAGATGATCTTTTGAGATCCATTCCAGGACAACATGTCTGTTGGTTTGCAGGCCTGGACCATAAAGTAACTATGTTAGGTTTATAATCTATGACAGGTTTTCTTGAGATTTTTCCATTGACTTGATAGCTTAAAACGTACTAACATCCTAAAGTAAAAAGTCACACACAAGCTTGATACATGTAGAGGTCATTGTTTGTGCTTAGTCTTTGTTGCCATAAGAGGAGGTTGTGAATTCTACGCAACTGATGAGTATTTCTTCTAAATTATGATTTCCCTTAAGCTATTAAATAGAAAATAATCCAAAGAAACAAAGAACAGAAATATTCCTTCCACTTGGATTTTTAAGCAACACCAGTTAATAAACTATTGCCAAATCAGATTGTCTTTTTACAGAGACAAAATGTATACAACCTACTGTAAGCAATTCTTTCAAACCTGGCAATTCTTTAATGCATGAACCATCATTGATCAGTGTTTAGAAATTGGGTGGTCTTCCACAGGACAAGAAAGGAGCTTTGCACTCCTTGCCTGACTCCGAAGTGTTGTGTTTACCCTGCTGTTGTTTGGTAGTAGGGCAGTGCTGCTGAACAGCACAGTTCATAAATCCTTGTGCACTGGGGTTACTGGCTACCTCCAATAAGAAAGTGAAGGACTGGGCACTTCCATTACTTGAATGACCATTGCCAAACTTGTATCTGATGGGATCCTGGCCTCAATTCCAGAGGGACTTCTTTCATGGCCACACATAAGTGGAAGAAGACGTTTTGGCAGTTACGGATATTTGCCCATCCAGCCCCACTGAGGACTCAGAAAGATTCCTCTCTGTGAACTGCTCTCACAGGCCAGATAAGGACCCTCTCAGTAGGTGGTAAGATTTTAGGCAGCTTTTTATGCAAAATATTTCTGTTCCCACTTTTTCTGCTATGTTTCCTAAGACAGGGGAACAACTGCCTGCTGGGGGGTGGTGGTGGTGGGGTGGTTTGCACTGATGCAGGTTGGTTTTGAATACAGGCAAGAAGCTGCTCTGTTCTCTGGGCCAAGCAGTGCAGGGGAATGAGTCCTCAAAGCAGAAGAGGAGATTCAGTTGGCTCCTTGGGTGAACTCAGGTGTTGGAGGAGGGTGAATCCCCAAATAAGGTGCTGGGGAGAAATGACTGGCCTTTGCCTGGCTTCCAGAGCAGGCATTAAGGAGTTTGCTTATTCTGTCTGATACAACCACCAGATGAAACTATAGATGAGTCATCAAACCCTAGTAAAATGCATATGTTACACAGCTGTGCTCTGAGCCAGCCACTTTCTTATCAGCATGTCTCGGGGCTCTGTTAGATACTCTAGAAGCACAAAGAAGCAGTCACTTGCTCTTCCTGCCCAAGTGGGTTCATTTCCCCAGACTGGCTGCAGGGAGTAAGTGTCTGGTCAGGTCCAAGCAGGCATAGTACTGATTCTAGGATTCTATGGTAGCCTGGCAGTTTGGGAAAGTAGCTTGGAAGAGCAAGAGCCATGTGTAACTTCAGTGTTAAAGCAGGGAAGCCATTGAACTGGTTCAGGGAACAACTTCAGAACTCTACCAGGTGTTTTTTTCAGAACCAGCTGTTCAGCAAGCAGTGGGCTATTATCCCCTAACAGCAAAAAAATCTGTTTGTTTGGGTTTGTTTTGGTTTAAAAGGCATGATATATATGACAAATGCTTACCCAGAAGAAGTATTACAAGAATGTGATGAAGCTTGTAAAATCAAACACTCAAGAAATACCAGGAGTCAAACTGCGGAGCACTCTTAATTAATCCCCATCGCTTGTGCTCTTAAATGGCAGTGTTTAACCACATGAATGCAAACGTCTCTCCTCCTCCCTGTTCAGAGTGGATGGTTCTTTCTGAAGTAATATTACAGCTTCTTCTCACTCAGTACTTAACATTCTGTCTTATTTACTGCATGATATTTAGGATCTGCTTTGAAGATAAAACTATCAGCTTTTTCCCGGCTTAGTCTTGTGTTTGTCATTACGGTAACTTGGATGTTTCACAAGCATTACCATAATTATTTTTCTGGAGCTCCATTGATGTGCATTATGATGGCCTTGTGCAGGGGAAGATAGCTAAAGAATGGCAACAGTGAAAAATCTGGGAATTGGGGGTATTCTGACATAGGGATTCACTCTATGAATGCCTATGTCACTCAGCAAACAAGCAGCTCAAAGCAAATTAGATCAGGAATATAAAATAGCCCACCAGTGAAGAGTTTAGTTTAGCTAATTTAGTATCATCTGGGAAGAAGTGGATAGTAAAGCTGATTTTCCAGTTGCATTACATGTCTGCTGCATTACATGTAAAAATAACTTTTTTAATCTGCAATCCCCAGCCTCATCTTCCACAGTGAATGATTTTCTGCTGAGCCTGGATTATACCAGCAGTTTTGTACTGTATCTAAGTCTACTATATTCCTACAGTTTCTTTTTACTTTGCATTGAATGTGTGGAAAAAATGCTATGCACTCATGTAATTGCAAGATGGTATCCCAGCAAACAGGCATAAATGGAACTGCTTTAGGCTTGTAGAGAAAGCCTTGTTTCAGGCCTTAGGCAGTGTTGCCAGAGTTGGTCTCCTAAGTACTGGACTTTAAGTTCTGGTCTTTATTTGTCCCTGTATATAACCTCTCAGTTTACTTTAAAAAGAATACCCCCAAAGGTTTTGTATCATACTGGCATTTATTTGATACCTGTGCTGTGCCTGAGGTCTTAGAAACTATCACACTGATTTCTGTCATCTTAAATAACTTAGTTACTGACCATCAATCAGTAACTGCTGCTGTCTGTAGGGACATGGGTGAAAGCAGAGGTCTCACTGTCCATCCCTGGCTCCTTGCAGCAGACGGTTGGTGAACCTCAGTCCTAGCCTTGGGATGGAGAGATGCTCTGGTAAGCAATGCCTTTGTATTTCTCCTCTCTGTCCACTGAGTACAGCCACTTCTGCCCATCTGTGGTGTTCTTTGCTGACCCCTTGCTCTCTCTCCTCCCAGGCTTCCCACCTTTGCAGTTGTGGATAGAGTGTCGCAGGTCCCACGCTTCTGTGCTCCTGCGCACAAATCCCAGTCCCCCCCTTTGAGCAATAGGGCTTGAGAGTTTTTCCAAGAAAATCTTGCTAGTGCATGGTGGGTTTTTTAATGTGGGATAAAAAATGCTTCCCCCTCAGCCTTTGTTCTCAGAAGTGACTGAAATATTTGGGCCCAAACTTTCCAAAACTGTGTTTGAAGCAGAATACAGGCTTGGTTTCCCGCAGTCCTGCTGCGGGTGTTTGTTGTTACTATCTTAAAGGTGAAAATGGGCAACTGCAATAGGATTGGGAAATGTTAAAGACAGGTCAGGCTAATCATGTAGTCTGTCCTCTATATACACAAAGAACTTAAGGCGTTTATATTTCCCAAAACAGTGCTTGACAGCATAAAACATTTTCATGCAATCTGGTATCTGTGAAATCTACCATAAGTGCTTTTGTAGAAAGATTTAGCATCAATAGTAGTTCCATTTCATGCTGAAAATACTCATGCTTTTTGATTGTAACAAGCTATGTATTAACCAAAGACAGTTGAGAAAGTACGGTGGGCAGGAGAAGCTACATCTCTGTCTCCCCTGGGAGCATAGCAGCAGCAAGGAACTGCCATTAGATCCCAGGATCTGGGGGGAGGTAGACTTCTGGTCTGATCCAGTAAGGTAGTTTGTGTAAAAGAGAGATTTTGATGGAGCAAGCCAGGAGAGACAGAAAGCCTCAGGTCCTGGAAGTTGAGGTAGTAACCAAGGAGAGAGGCAATGGCACTGCACTCCCTTTGGCAGAGGCTCGATGAGTGAGACTTGAATCAGTCGAGCAATGCAGTAGCTCTGCTGACTCACAGCTCAGGACTTAAAATCCTGGAGGCTAGAGGCTTCGACTAGGAACACCATCCTCAATTGGAAGGAAGATGCCTTCTAATTTGAAGTGATGGCAAGCATCATCATTTTTCCAGAAAGATGTGATGAAGTAACTAATGTTGCACTGCAGCATACCTAATCTACTCCTCCTCTCCAGTGATTTTTATATCATTCTGTCAACAGGATGTATTTTGTGGCTGCTCTTCGTTTACACATCAGAAAGGGCAGTTTATATTCCCTGTGTAGGACTGTCTCTATTTTATAGTGCTAGCTGCTTGCAAAAATATTTGGATAGTAAATAACTGAATAGTTTCATATTAGATAGCAAAAAAATATGTGTGAACATATTTTTTCCCTGCAGGCTTTAATTTACTTGGTCACAATGTCACAGGGGACTCATTTTGCCATTTTCTGGAGGCACAGTTTCATTATTGTTGTGTACATCTGGTTTTATCAGCGACATATGACATCATGTCAGATAACATGAAGTGACATGACTAGTAGAGTCTGATAGGATGTTCTGGGAGAGCCCCGAGCAGAGGTGTCATCTTTAATGCATCTACAAGGAGTTTTCGAGTGTGCTTTGTTCATCCTCACCATTCCCTGTAATTAGTGCGCTAGAAAGATCGTGCTCCAACTGTGATGGTCCTGGGAAACAGTTCATTCATGTGCTGCCCATAATGTGGGCCAAGTCTTTTGACTTACAATGTCCAGAGGGAAAAACAGCCTCTGAAGACAGCAGCTCTTCTTAAAGTAAGCACAGAAACATCCTGAACCTTTTTCTTTGGTGTGTCCTTTGGTTTTGCTGTTTATGCAAGATTTCAAATGCTTAAGTCCTTCTGACTTTGATGCCTGTGACATGGTTAGAGTCTGTCCAGCTCTCTGCCTGGGGAAGGAAGAGAGGGGCTGGCAGCTTTTCAGGCTGTGAGACCTGTTTGGGGATGTTTGTGAAGGTCTTGTGTCCATGTGTACCTTTCTCCTGGAGGGCTGCAGGCAGAAGGTTGCCTGAAAAAATGCAGCAAAGCTCTTTCCTTTGTTCTTTTCTTTAAACAGCATCAAGGAGGGGGGAGTCAGCAGAGAGGCAGCCCTTGCACACTCAGCTGGGGGGAGCAGATTGCTGGTTCTTGTCTTGGTGGCACCTGGATCCTGTGTGTCAGTGCAAGAGCTGCGCATCTTTCTGTGTGAGCTGAAGGCTGTTACGACTTCAGTAGTATTTCCCCCGTATCCCTGAGTCTGAAAGCCAGTCATATTGACTTGGCTACTTCTACCTCCATGCTAGACAGCACATCTCCCCTAATGCTAAAGGGGAAGGTTAATATTAACCAGGAATATACAAGTAGCTCCTGAATCAGCCATGGCCAAAAGCCCGTGATTAAAGACATAGCAGGATGCAGGTCAGCTAAGGCTGCCAACAGCCTCCTGAGCAGGAAGAAAACACTTAGAGCTGTCAGAGCACTTAAAGGTATGATCCTGCTTTCTGGGCTGGGCTCCTTTTTAATTTTTACTTTTTTATTTCACCTATTTTCTTTTTTCCAGGGAATTCATGTTACAAAAAGTAGGTTCCTGTGAAAGATGCACCTAACCTAAGTAGTGGTTTGAGTTTATAAAGATCAAGGATGAAGTACGACTGAGAAGGGATTGCAACAGAGTTAGGCTGTGTTGCTCTCAGCCCTGGTGCTGTTACTCTCTTTGCTCCTAAGTTTCACCAAGTCACTTAAACCCCTCTGCAGCTTCACTGTAGCATGACTTTTTCCAGATCCTCCTCTCTGGAGACTGAAATCTCTAAAAATGAGGAATTTCATGAGTCTCAGAGACTCTGTGGTAAAGGCAGCCAGCGCCCCAAGATAATGACTGCAAGAGATCAAATGTGTTACAGTCTTTCTCTTTTTCTATATTTTATTTACTTCATGCATTTGAATTGCTGATGGGGAGGGGAAGAGAGATCCTGGCTCTGTTGATTTCTGAATACTCTCAATTGCAATAATACCAAAATATTACCCTTCGGGCATAGATGTTATAAAGTTTTGTCTGGACAGTCATTGTGCTAGTAACTTTTCCTATTCCTACATGTCTTAACACAGGAACAGAGGAAACATTTCCACTTCTTTTTTAATAGGAAAAAGTGATGGCTAAACCACATCTTGGCAGGGGAAGTGGGGATAGATGTGTGAGATAAAATTTCTTTTAGCTCTCTTTATATTGGCTAATGATCAAGTTGACATGTTCCCATTTGTGGTTGAGCACAGTACTGGAAATTTGTATGGGTGTATAAGTTTATATATGTATGTACACAATGTGCACATATTTTTTGACAAACATTATGCTGTCACTGTAGAAAATAAGCATACAGCTACAGCAGGCCGTGCATGGTGGAAGATGGTTGTTTTGATTTTGTCACACACGTCTGTGATTGTACTGCTGAATGGTAGGACAGACTTAGCAGCAGGCTACCACCTCAGGTCCATTTGTATTTCTTCTTCCTGATTCACTGTATGCTGAGGGAACTGTAAAAGCACATCAAGATAAGCCTACAGAACATGAGGAAAATAGCAGCTAAACCCCATTTTGCTGAAATTGTTCAGCAATTCAGTTGAATATCTTGAGATATTTCACACTGAGCTATACATCTAAGGCTTCAAAATTTGGGGTTATTTGGGCTTCAAGCTGAGCTGCAATGAGTTCAGGAGTTTCCTTCTTTATCTGTAGGTGGCGATTGTCTTGCAGGGGAGGAAACAAGCTGTGTTCTGGCCCCAGTCAGTTGCACTTGGAGGACCTGCTGCTCAGTGGCTGTTGGTGGGCTGGTGAAGGGGATCAATGCCTTCTCCAGGGAGGAGGTCCTCTGGCAAGCCAGGCCTCTCTAGTTACCATCCTGCTGCTTTCACAATGGCTGCTGCTCAGCTTTGGATACCCAAGCAACAAAACCCAGAACAATTACATAGATTTCATGCTCTTATCTCTGCTGCTGTTTTGCTATAGTGTGTTTTGAATTGAGTCTTTTTCTGGGTCTTAATTCTACTGCCTGTACAAAAGAAACAATACCTGTAACCCTTATGATACATTTCTGGATCAGAAGTCCTTACCTAGGAAGAGATTTCATGCAAATGTAGCTGTTCTGCCTGCATGGGATGCAGTTATCGGCATCCACTCACACTTCCAGTATTTGCATGTACAATTATGAATCACTTGTGTTTTGCCAAGCCTCCTAAAATCAGGAATTTGAAGTATAGAAGACTAAAGTGCTTTCTGAAAAAGAAGTCACCACTGTATGGACTGCAATATTAGGCATTCAAATTCAGCTTTTTTTCTGGTCAGGGAAAGACTTTGGCCAAAGCATTGCCGCAGTGTCATGGAATCAATCAGAAAACAACCAACACGACAATGAAAAATGCAGCTTTTCTGAGCTGTTCAGAAACTGTTCAGAAATTGAATTTGTTGGGAGAAAGAAGACTTTCTTTTTTTTCTTCCTGTAAACAGTCAGCAAAATTTGTTGATTTATATAGGGTATAGGATATTTCTTTCACCATTTGTTTCAAAGACCAGAACTGCTTGTGATTGGGTGTGTGAGGTTTGTCCTTGGTTGGGATGGCAAGTCATCACAGCTGATTGCTGTCTGATGAGTTTAACAATTAGCGATTGAAGGAACAACACTGAGACACCTTTCTAGTGCCATGAAAGGACTGATGCTTATGATGTGCATGATGAAAATAAAGCATTTCACATGCCTCTTGCTATACTGTGTGTGACTGCCCAGTTAGTCTGAGCAGGAGTGGCTTGTTAGTCTAACATATATACTTTAAGAACTTTTTCAGCTCAAACTTTGTAGTGATGGCGTTGGCAAGGCATCCCACAATGTGTACATGGCCCCTTCAGGGACCTTGCTGCTCCTGGATATTCAGACAACTCCTCAAGACGCCTCCTTTCATCTGCAGTGAACCACTAGGTTCTTCTATTCCCCACTGTCAGTTGTTGGACAGGTCATTGTGACTCAAATCTGTGATTTCTGGGCTGGACAACAGACACTGGGTCCAATGAGGAATTTTTCTTCCAGACTTAAATTAGGCAGTGATTGTCCCAGACTCTCATCTGGCCTCCAGTGGTTCAGATTGCTGAGAGAAGACGACCACAGCTCTCTGCTTATTGCGCTGGTCTCTGCACAGCCACAGAACTAGTTGGCTTTTGCTTTGGTATCTTGTAGTAGAACAATCTAGCCTTAAAGCCCATGTTCTTGTTGACCATCCCCAGCAAGAGGGATACTTTTGCATCCGGCACTCGGGGTCTGGGAGTTGGGAAGGAAGAATAAGCTGCTCACAAGATCTCAGCTGAGGCAAGCACTAGCCAATGATGCTTGCTGCTTTTCTGGGACTGGCTGGAGTGGTAGCAAATTAAAAATACAAAGGGTCCTTTCTGATCTGCAGAATAATTTGTAAAGGCACACAAACATGTAAGCTCAGTCAGACTGCAGAGGTCTCAGCAGTTAGCCTTGGAAGTTTTATGATTCTTTGGCTCAGTTTTCCACCTTTCATCTATGCGCATTGAACTACCAGCCTAATGTGTCCTCCGTCTTCCTCTTGTGAGTAGGAAGAAGTCAAACAACACATATATCAGAAAGCTGAGAAAGCAGGGGGAGGGTAGAGAAAAGGAAGATTCCTAAATCTGGAATTGTGTCCCTCTGCTGATGTGGCAGTAGATTAGCTCTGGAGCTCTCGTGTATTAAATTACAAATTGGTGTATTCAAGAGTAAAGTTATTTAGTGTGCCTGTACATCAATTGCCATTAGGTTGTGAGGAGGGAAAGGAGGGAGGGTGATAAACCTGTCTCTATAGAATATAAAAAAATCATCACATTAACTGGAAAAAGGCCATTGCAAACGCAGCTGTAGCATACAATCTGTGAGAGGGCAAGTACTCAGGTATTTCTGAGTTTGTGAATAATCACAGTTCCCATTCAATCAGTACCTTACCCTGTTATCTAAAGCATATAGCATGGCACCGCAATAAGATGTTTAATTCAGCTGTAATGTGACTTAACTGGAAGGTTACGGATCTATTTATGAACCACCTGCTAAGTCACCCGGCACTGAAAATTGGACTGTGTGGAGGCATAGGCACAGATAATCATAGCAAGGCTCAGAGTGTTCCTCTTGATGTTCCTTAGATTGGATTACATTGATTTGGGTTGGCTCATTGGAAAAATTTTAGCATCCATTTAACTGGGTTTCCTGTAACTTCCCTTAAAATTGCTTCAGTTTAAAATCCCCACTACCACCCCCAAAGTTATGTACTTTTTTCTTATGGTATGGTGTTACTGCACAACAGCAAGAATTTAAGAAAAAAAAAAGGTATCAGAATATTTACTTTTCTCTAAGTGGCTTTACTTTCCTTTGCAGTGCTTTATACTCATGAGCTATATCTAAAAAATCAGAGTTTTGTGAACTTGTATTTATTAATATTAATTACGTTAACTAAAGTCTACTGACTATTGACAGGCATGTGATGCATCCCACCTACACAAGCAGTGGTGCAAAAAAGCCACTCTTCTGGAAAGGAAACCTCTTAAACTAGAACATAACATACATCTAGATGTGTTGTTCATCCAGAAAGCATCTCCTCCTTCCTGTTTTGAAGAGAGTTTCATACTTCCTGTGTGCAATTGAACTATTACTATTATTTTCAGTCAAGACAGAAAATAGCTTTCTGTCAGCTCTCTGCAAGTTAAATACCTGCCTCGTTAAGTTAGAATGTGTTTGATAGGTTTGTACTAATCCATTGATACAAAATAGAGGTATGTGCTGTGTCTGTAGCAGATGTGACACTTCTGTTTTGATAAACATAAGGACAGAGCCACGTTATCAGTCTCTTTCAGAAATTGCTCTGTCTTTGGTTACTCATTTAAAAATGTGTGAGTCTTTCCTGTGTGCCTGTGTGCAAGAATGTGAAATTTCCTCCCATGAATCAGACCAGATTTTGTATGATTCAGTTCGCCTGAGCGACTAGATGACACGAGCTGAATTGCCAACCCAATAAATCCTGGAAGAAGGAGAAGATGTATCATCATCCAAGCTCAAGATGCTGGCTTTTGCTCTGGAAGCATTCCTAAAAATGCTAACTCATCATTTTGCAGAGTGGCTGGAAGACCAGTTGTGAATGCAAACCTTTGAAAGCCAGTGTTTGTGGCATGAGGGCTGGGGCGGTGACTGCCAGCAGTCAGCATCCTCTGACAGGGCAACCCCTGTCTTGCAAAAAGAACTGTATGGAAGTATTGCTTGTTGAGGAGACTCCCTAAATCTAAGTGAAAACACCACTTCCATTTCCTGATATTCTAGAATAGTCTCTAATCTAGTCCCACTTGTCCTCAGTAATATTTTTTTGGCAATGACATTTCCAGGAATTATGCATAGCTGCTTAGAGCACCACCTCTGTACTTGAAAAAGATAGCTGAAATTCAGAACTCAAGCCTCTAAAGGTGGACTATTTAATCC
This sequence comes from Psittacus erithacus, assembly GCA_009867235.2. Classification (NCBI taxonomy): domain Eukaryota; kingdom Metazoa; phylum Chordata; class Aves; order Psittaciformes; family Psittacidae; genus Psittacus; species Psittacus erithacus. The sequence continues at coordinate 30,425 of WYDI02040429.1, forward strand.
AAACCCATTTATCCCTCAGGATTTGTAACTTGGGGTTTATAGCCCCAGCCTGTAATTGTGCAAAAGTTATTTTTTGAAAGGCTGCTTGACTTTGTTTTTTCCTGCAAGCATTTCTTGCAGGCTGAGGCTCAGATGGGAGGACATTGCGCAGGCTGAACAAAGCCTTCCTGAACTTCACATGAACAACAGCCATCAGACTCACGCTGCTGCTGAGAAGCAGTGGATTGCAGTCTTGCATTTCGGGTAGTTTTGTGTTTTCTTTTTAACTTTCTGCTTTTCTGAGGCTGGGACAGGACAGGACAGTTCCTGTGCCATGCTCCGTGGCTGCTATCTCCAGACCCAGTGAGGCAGGAAGGCTGCTGGGATTACAGCCGATGCAGATGGCTGTGCTCCAAGGTGCACATTTCCTGCAAGAAAGCTCAGCTGGGAATGTTGAAAACCAGCTGGAAAACCAGGTCCTACATAAGGCTTCTTCTTTGGAGCCTGTGCTGCAAAAAGAAGTCAGGAGGAGTTCAGCTGTGTGAGCTGCTTCTCCCACAGGGTTTTCCAAATCGGGAACATCAGGAGGTGCTGTGTTGGGGATCCCTTGCAAGACTTATGAGTGGGCTGACTCCCTTGTCCCTGTCTGCCCCTGCAAATGGGGACAGGGTGTGAGGCAGGGGACCAAAAAGTCTGGCCAGCATGTAAGAACCTGAGTTGACTGTGCAAAACCCTGTGGCTATTGATAAGGGTGCTCCACCATTTGGGAAAGGTATTCCTCCTCCATTGGGAGCACCAGATGCTCCCGCATCTGCATCAAGGGCTTGTCTCCTTCCTCCCCTAGCTCTTTTGCTCCTGCTGGATGTGGATGTAGGATAGGCTTCTGCCTCACACCTCCTAAAGCAGTCACCCACACAGTGAAGGTGCTCCCACATCCGCAGTAAGGCACTGAAAAAGCCTTTATTACCTGCTCTCACACAAGCCTTTATTACCTGCTTTCACACCTCCGCATGAAATTAATGGGGAAAAAAGCTGCTTTGCCCTGACAAACGGCTGCTCTTTTGCAGTTTTTGTTTATTTGTTTGCAGCTCTTTTATGTAGAGAAATTCTGTTCCTTTTCCTCCACTTAGTAATAGATCTATGCTGTCATGGTTTGAAGCTCCAGTTTAACATGGAGACAAATTCAGATGGCAGGAGGCTGGAGTGGAGGTTTTGACTTGGTAGAGCTGCACACCAGCTGTATCACCTCCCACAGAGTGCACAGGCAGCACAAACTCCTCAAACTGTCCCACACAGAAAAACCTACTAGCTGTCCAATTAACAAGCCCCGTGCTTCCTTTCCCTGGAACTGTCTGCCTCCAGTGTATCCGTTCCTCACTGCTGATACACCCAGCAGTGCCTCTGCACCTTCTGCTCTCAGCCTGTGGTCAAAGCCCCCAAAACAACCAGGTCTAGGGCAATACTGCAGCCCACTGCGGTGTAGAAATGGGACATTCCTGAAGGTGGCGGGTTTCCTGGGCTTGTAACATCCCCAGAGCCCATGAGTGCTGGTGTTTAGAGACTTGGCTTTAGCAGAAGGTGATTTTCTCATGCATTGAGTCCTTCCATCAGTCTTTCTGTGATCCAGACCAATTAACTATTGCTGTTTGGCTTCCAAAACAGAAGACAAATGCCCGGATTAACAAAACAAGGGTCAATGCATGTAGCTGTGCAAGGCTTCCTCACTCCACTTACTCTTGGAGAAAGCTTTCCGTCCAGCTCTTGAAGCAGTACAGCTGTGCCACCTAAATATCTTGGCTGCTCCTTTCTGGTGCCTGTTCTGCAAGACATTTACTTCTGTCTTCCACAAAACAAGAGAAATCTGTAGATGTTGAAAACATTGTGGTGAAATATGACCTGTCAGGTTCAAGCTATAAAATGTTTCAGCCCCTGTGATGTGCTGCTCTAACTCCATAGCTGTTTATTGTTTGAAATGAATTCTTACTTGTATTGAAAAGTTAAAAACATTAGGGCAGAAATGGATAAGGAATGTTGATTCACATGCAAGGGGATGCCTAAAGTTTTCTTCAAATCCACTGATGAGAAACAAACACCGCCTCAGCTTTTTCAATCTTAAATACGAACTGGTTTAGTGTCTGTCAATTTTGCCTGACCCAAAACACCACCATAAAATCTGAGTTTCTTCAATAGATTTTATGGACTAGAAGACCTATTCCATAATGTTCTCTGTTACAGACTGGCAGTAGGCTGTGGCCCTTGCTGTGCAAGAACAACAGCTATATCTTCCCATGGGAGCAGCCTGCTCCAAGGGTGGCAGCTCTGACCGTCCAGGGGCTCTGCTGCCTATGACATGACGGAGCAGAGAGGGCCCCAACTCACTTTTTCTGTTTTCCCTTCCACTTGGGTGCAGATGAGACAATTTAAGCATTAGTTGCTCATTTGTAATTGCAGAAGAAAACCACAGTAAGTCCAGAGAGAATCTGTGCTCCTTTCTCAGCCTAGTGCTTGGCCATTGAACTCTGGTTTTGCAGGCTTTCGTACTGATACGTCTTTGCTGTAGCAGTTAGCACAAACATAGATGTCTCTAACAGCTCTGAAAGGGAGAGAAAATCTTTCTTAGGTCACCAGAAATAATGGATTAGGTCATAAAACCTTTCCATTTTAAACAACATGATTTTGTCAAGGTGGGCTGTTCGCATGCAGGCAGGGCACTTCAGTACCTTTTAGAATTTGCAGTTAAAATATTCTCCTTAGACTACCTTTTCCACTCATGTAGCTTACATAAATATTTGACTTGAACAGATACCACTATTAATCTGTTTAGAATGCTGCTATACTGTTTACACAGAGAGGAAAGCTGTAAGCCTGCTTGTCCAAATAGTTTCAAGCAAGGGCAATGCTGCTTTTTAGCACCTGGCATAAATATTTGGAATAATGTATAAATCCCAGATAACCTTGCCTCTCTCAGATGTATTTACTGCTTCCTAAAACCTTTTCCCTAAAGGTCCTCTCATTTTTTTGTTGTTCTTTTAGGAAGAGCTTGATTTTTCTCTGTGATTTTTTTTGCACATCTGTTATAATTCTAATCAATGCTTTCATTTTATTAATTAAAATGTTCGACTACCTAGATTTATATAGATAATACAGGCTAGTAGAATGCATCAAAATTGCTGTGACATGAGTTAAAACACCCATATTTGAGCAGATCATTTTAGAATAATGCAATAAGCTATCTCCTGTATGTCCTGGTTTCTTGCATCCATTTGAATTGCATTATTATTCCCTTGAAGGTTTCCTATGCTGAAAGAGATTGCTTTTAAATATTAAAAAAGCCCTAGCACCACTGCAGTGTGGCGGAGCTTTGGTTTGAAGGTGTCTTTTATTTAGTTGAGAAGTGTCTGAAACAAGTTTGCTTTTTCTTAAGATTGTATTTGTTACCAATGATTTTTGTCGTATCTGCTGGGAGAAATAAATGTGACTGCACATGGAAGGGGAAAAAAAAAACCCTGCTGTGTTCTCTAAACAGTTTATGGTTGGGGTATTTTTCAGGCCATAAGCCAAAAAAGATCAACTAGGATATTTTGCTATGATTATGATTATTATTGTACTAACATTTCAAGGGCAAGCCTCCTGCTCTAGACTGTAGGCAATCCACACAGAGCAAGGAGGAACTGAGTGCCTTAGGAGCAGGAATGCGCTTTGTGCATTGAGATTTCTACACAAACTGGTGATAACTGCTATGAGACAAAATAAGCTTTCAAAGTATTTTCCTGGCTTCATTTAAGTTATCCATGATCTTCTCTAATTTTTTGAAGGAAACATTGCTTTTACATAATATCTTCTTTGAATTTGAGAGATCTGCTTCAGTGCGCTTGACCTCTCATACTAGTTGTTCAGCCTTTTAGAAAACATTAACTTCCTGGTTTTAAAAATCTGGGTCTGCTGAATCACAATAAAAAATATGCAAATTAATGAAGACTGAAAGTGATCATAAAGTGCATTATAAATAATGATGTTACTGACAAGTACAAACTCACCATATAAACAGTGATCTGAATTTTGAAGTGAAAGATTTAGCTTAAAAAACGTTAGAAGAATTTGGAATTTCTTAGCATAACTTCCACTTGCCTTTGTCTCACTTGCCTTGGGGATAGAAACATGGGGGAATGCAAGGAGTCGACTGAGAGGAGATCTAGGGATGTTGGGATCTGACTGTTGAGGGCTTCATGGGCACTAAAGGAGAAGAGAAGGCAGTTCAGGGATGGAGGAGAGGGAGTTCAGAAGGAGTTAAGAGTGGAGAAGCCAGGGATGCTCAAAAGACAGCACACTGTAGTGAAGGCAAGTTAGAGACCAAAGACTATAATAAGCTTGGAAAGGTTCAAGTATGTTTAGGTGGCTGTTAACTAGAGTGGTATATATAAACCAGGTTATGCATATGAACATGAAGCTAGATCAGATCTTTTTTCATAGTGATGTGCACAGATATCACCTGGAGATTCCAGTCTGTTTTTCCCAGGATCCGTGGACCTAATAGATTTTATGAATTGTCCCAAATGCCATGTGTGCAGGAAATGAATAATAACACAGGAGAAAAAATGATGAAAGGACATTCATTTCTTAAAGTCAGAGGAGAAAAAGACAACAAAATGTGAGAGGTACTTTGAGAGGAACTGCGCCATGCTTACATGCTGCTCAGTGTCGTGCTATGATTTCTTTTTAGTTCACGGCAATCTGATTTCCTTCCAGTCAGCTTTCTCATATGCAGAAACTCCACTGAGTTGCATTTAATCAGAACACAAAGGTCAAAAAATTATTTGTTCTTTTTGAGCTGGTGCTCACTAAATGTTCAAAGTGCTTGTAACAACCCTTACTGTATATTGCAGAGCAAAGCAATTGCATCCCATCTCCAGGAAGCTTGCCAGAACTCTCTTTTCTTGCATTGTCTCTGAGTCAGGAAGTCTAAACATGTATTCTAGATTGTCAAACTTCCCAAAGTGCTGCTATGTATTTTGTGGCATGGTGAGACTCTGTTTAAGCCTCCCTAAACCATGAGCGTGAGAGCACTGGAAGAGGAAAGCAAAAAGAATAATGGGAAAGAAAAACAGAAGTAAGATGTTTCCTGTTGGAAAGTGCAAGTATTGGTATACAGGTTGTCTGATTTCAAAGTTGGGGGCTCATTCTCAGCCATTACATATAGGAAACCCAATACCTGGAAAAGCTGGCAGTGGTTTAGCTGGGTGCAATGGTTTGGTCAAACTTTTTTGGAGAGGGGGAGAGGGAAGGAGGAAGCAAGGGAGGAAGAAGAGGTGGTAGATGCAAACAACAAGTCTGTATCCAGCAGCATGGAGAAATACTGTGAATTTATTTAGGTGATAACAAACTGTGTTTGGTGAGAGGAAATGCAAGCGCAGATGTCCAACAGTTAATGCACTTTATTTGACACTAAACTGGTTGCAGATTTTCCTTCCCATATGTCCTCTAATTCTGTTGAAATAATCACAATCTTCAGGCCATCAGCAGCGTGCGTTGATGTTGACTTAAGATAAGTGTTGTGATTCAGAGTTCATAGCTCTGCAAAGAAGTACACACATGACAGAGCTGTTCCTGCAAATATTTTTGAAGCTGTGGGGCTACCTTGTTTTATGAAAACCTCATCTCTAAATAATTACATGCAGGCTGCAGCGGGGCACTGGGCCTGGGTGGTGGCTGGGATGAGCTGTCTTTTTGGGCCTGGCTGCCTGTTTTAACTGGTGAGAAGACAGGGGTCAGGAATTCAACTCTGTTTTAGGTCCTGTCCCCAAGCAGACCTCTGTAAACAGGAGGCAGAAAGAAGTTCGTGTTTGAAATAGATGACTCTCAGTTGCAGTGTGTCATGGCAGGAAAGGTTTTGTAAAATGCACAGTCTAAGCCTTATGTTCTGTAGAATAATCCAGGCTTTTCTGCAATTGCTGAAGAAGTTTACTTCTTGATCCAAAATGCCTGTACTTCCAGGACAGACTATGACTTTAACGCTCCCAGATGGAACAGAAAATGGTTGAGTTTGGATTCAGCTCATCAAAACCACAAACAGAAACACTGTGCTAACTTCAGTCAACTCTTTCCATGAACAGGCAAGGGAATTCATTGGATGAGATGCTCTGTGGTTGTCTGTTACTTAACCATGCTGTCCCAAATTTATGTATGTAACAAAAGTAAAGACTATGAGGCAAAGCTCAGAACAGCCTCTACAGTGACTCTCCTATTAAAAATAGTAGATGAAGAAAGAGGGACTTGTTTCTTACTCCCTATTAACGCATCCATTTCTGGACAGATTTTTAGTCTTGCATTAACCAAAACTTAACAATCTCACAAAAGGAGGGAGGATGACAGGAAGACTGAATGGCTGGGGACTGGGGGAATGGATGAACGCTGTGGAACTGGAGTCTCTCCAGGTCTCCTGAGCTATTTCTGGTTTTGCAACACTGGTTAGTTTGCAAAGCATTTTTCTGTAATTTAAACCTATCTGTTTTCATGGATGACTCATTTTAAGAAATAGTGTTCTGGCTACGGACAAATCTGTGCTATGTGCTTAGAGTAGAAATATCATTCTCACAGGAAAAAAAAGAAGACTGGTATTTTCTGTGTTGGATGGTCAGATAGTCTGCCTGAGATGGAAATGGTTTCCTGAGTATTTCTATTAAAATTCAGCCTCAATCCCAGTAACTCTTAAGAGATTTATGTTGGGCAATTATGGTAAGAATATGACAATCCCTACCAAAAGCACAAAAGAGCCATCTCTATGGGGTTCAGTGAAACTTCACAAAGTGAAAACAGACAACAGATAAGGAAGCAGACAACTACAAGCACTAAAAGATCATATTAAATAAAATGTACACTTGGAAAGCATTTCTCTGGGAACAGGCTTCTTGTACAAAACATGCAATCTGCGACTCAGATCTAAAAAGAGAAAAAGAACATGTTCCAGCCTTGCTATGAGTGGTGGTGTAAGAATCATCTGGGTAATCTCTTAGCATTGAAAACAGCTGATTAACAGTTAGGAAAAAATGGATATTTTATCAAACTGTTATTACGACAGAGTGGAGATCACGGTTTATCCTTGGGTTCACACGTAACAGTTAACATTCATATTTTTGCAAAATTGTCATTCTCCATAAATTGCTTAGAAATTATATTTTATATTGAAATTTTCATGGATATATAACCGTACAGACTCTATATTCTAATACATTCCTGCTTTCTGACAAAACGGAGTAGATGGGGTTTTCCTTCCACAGAAACAAAGCAATCGTCTGGATAATAAAACAATTTCAAATGCTCAGCATCATTGGCACAAAAAAAAAAACCATCTGCAAGTGATCTGAAATCAGCTTGTAAGGAAATTGCCCCAAAATGGCTGGTAAACAGCCTTGCAGATCATATCATATGTTATAGTACAAGTAGGAGAAGTGGTGGGAACACTGAAGGAGAGGTAAAAACATATTTAATGAGACATGATGTCTTGAAGCCACTGAGCCTTCTGCTCCTCAGGACAGCAAGAACATCTAACTTGCTTTCAGTGAAATAAGTTTGTTGAGTTTTCATTTCTTAGTGTATACTTTTGGGGGATGTTTTCATTTTCACCTTGCTAGAGGATTCCTTGCTAACCCCTTGCTGACCCCCTTTACACGTTCCCTTCCTGTTTAAAATCTCCTCTTCCTTTATTTAACCCGAGCGTTTTCAAATGTTTGCCACTAGGTGTGCAGCATCTATACTCATCCTATACTGACAAATCTGCTCATTTCGTGTTCTTATCCATCATGGCCAGAATGTGCATAGCTCTGACATGATCATAGAGGTATAAAAGGCAGTGTAGAAGACGTTTATCATAATCTGGGACCCGCAAAATAGCTAGATTAAGCTACTGTTGTTCTTGTGAAAAATCGTTTTCTTTATTACTCGTCTTTCAGATTGTGGAAGTGGAAAGCAGCCTTCATCATTAAAGGACCTACATATTCTTTCCATGCAAAAATTTAATAGGCAGCCCTTTGTTTAGTAACACAATCTGTAGTAGGAATATACAAAAAATATCATTTCACATAATGGCAATATTCCTAAAGGATATGAATATATGAGAAAGATCTCTTTTATGAAGATTTGGGAACTAGTAAGTGCTGATGGGGGCTTTTTTATGTTTTTAAATGTTTTCAATTCATAGAAATCTCCTGTAGACATTCTTTTGTTGTTGTTTTAAATGCCCATTTTATTCTTCTTGTATTTGCCAAAGTACAGGTACTATGTATAGCTTTAGTACTTCAAAGATTACCAGCCTGTGTGTGCAACACTTGCTGGTGGCCAAAAGGAAAAAGGTTTCCTCACCTCAACACCATTGTGGGCTGGTTTTTAACTATAGTCTTGTTAGGCGGCAGCAGCTAGCCAGTTTTGGGAAGTGCTATTTCTAGATAGGAACCCCATAACATCTTAGTAGTTGCTGCCTGTTAGATATGATCCCTGCAGTCCATCACTGTGACCTGATATGGGTGGAATCACAGAGTGTGTAAAATGGCCACAGAAAATATTGACCTTGCCATGTGACACTGTATTCAACTTTGAAACCCTGACCCAGACACTGTGCTTATGCTAGAAAATAAAACCTCCCATTTTCCTGCCAGCATTCTTGGCTGTCAGATACTTCAGACAGCAGGAGCCTGGAGCCCCATTATCTGTGTGCTTTATTTCTCCTTCAGGGTTTGAGGTACACTGAAGGGGTTCACACCTTTTCACCTCACACCTCAGCCCTCTATTATTTTATTTGCTTCCCAGTATCCAGATGTGTACTCCCTCACTGAAAGCAGTATGGACTTCAGTGCCCTCATTTCTTTGAATTGCCAGTTCAAGCCCGTAGTTTCCTTATCAAGCAGGATGCAACTTCTGGACAAGGTTCCTCAACCACAGGTGACATGAAAAAGGTAGCAGGAAAGCATCTATCTCTCTGCAGGTGTTTTGCTCTCTTGCTATTTCCCAGACACCTCCTGTGGGGCAGAAGGAGGGTGCTGGGCATCATCCTCAATCAGACCCCATGTGGCTGTCTTTATTTATTACCTGGGGGTTAGTCATTTTGTTTCCAGTCAAGGCTCATGTAAGAGCTAGCTTATTTCTTTCTGATGTGTCATCCTGCCATGCTGAAACACTACCAGGGACACTGCTACATCTCCACAGGAGCTTCAGAGGAAGGTCAAGGACATTCAGCTTGCGAAGGATGTTGAGTTTCCCTGCTGATCACAAGGATGCATCCATTTTTGGTTCTACTTCTTTTGCTAGGGACATTACTTTTGCTGATAACCTCTCATCTGGGCAGAATCTCAGCATAACTCTCACCAGGCTGATTAATGACTTCCTGGAGCTGGTGTTGCAAGGCAATCTGCTGAATTCTGCTTCCTCCAGAGACTCCAACGAAGCTGTTTGGGGCTGTAAATAGGTTGCATACACAGGCAGCTCAGGAGCTGCAGTGTGCTAACTTTTAATGGATGTTTTCTTCTTCTCATTATGTCTAATACTAGTCATCTAGGTGTTGTGGGCTTTCGCTCCCCCCATTGTCTTGGTTGCATGAACTAGCTAGGAACTGTTTATCTGACATTTATATTACCAGGATAAAAAATCACTACATTTGTATTTTTTTCATATTTCAATGTAGTTGCACCCCTCCAGAGGCATTAACAACTCTACTCCTGCAAGAGTATTTGTTTCCATCTTTAATTTGGCTCATTTCCATCTTGCATCTGCTCTTTGCTTTTAAAGCGATGGTTGCAGTTCACATGTGTGATAAAGATCTGTATGAATGGTCCTAATCAAGATTTCTTCTAGAACAAACTGTGGAGATCATGCTGACCTACCCTATCAGTCATCCAAAAAATATGTCTATGGATTCAACAAATTTATTAGTCTTGGCTTTTACTGCATTACTTTGTATGTTGCTCACCATGAAATTTTCTCTTGCTAAACATGAGATCCTGCTGGGGATTTTGGTGGCTTTGCTCCACTTGTTTCTCTTGTTTTTGTTCTGTAAATGTGAATCTCTTTCAGTTGACAAAGGTTTTTGCAGTACACAGATTGCTGTATCCGATGTCTTGATCTGGATTCCACACTCTTACTCATCCAGTCCTGTTAGTGTTATCTGCTGGGTTTTAGAAAAACAATTTTAACTTTTATTTCCTGTCAGATCAACTTCCATCCCAGTTCACTGCTTCCATCAAAAGTCTCTGAGACGCTACTGTCTAAATGTCTTGAGCTATAGTATAAATAGATCTTGCAATTTGTTTATAAACATGCTTTTTTGCACAGATCATAGAGAAAAAACTATAGAGGCATTTTGAAAAAAGCAGCCCCGCTTAGGCCGCTACATGTTTATTCAATAGCTTAGGCTCCTTCTGGAGTGTATGATAAATAAATATGTGATTGAAACAGATTTACTACACAAACATCACCCATGAAATTATAAAAGTTATAGCAAAGCAGAGTAGAAAGTCCTGTCCTGAGTGGTGCTTGTTTGAGCAACCCTGCTTGGAGAAAGGAGGCTTATTCCTGCCTGGATCTCATCCCTGTGGGGCTGGGCAGGATGGCAAGGCTGTGGAGGTGGTCATGCTGCTGCCCTCCCTGCACTGTGGTCCTGGGGTCAGCTGGGAGCCTGACCCCAGCCAGTGACTCCCACAGCTGGGGTGTGTGTGTATATGTGTGCAAGAACCCCCAAGCTAAATTCCCATCTCCCTGCATGTAGGGCATGTATTCTATCATAGCACTAGATTGCTTCCAGATGAGTGGAGACAACTACAGAGGAAAGCCTGTTTGCAAAAATACTGATGCTAGAAATGGACTTCTGCTGGGGCAGCTTCACTGCAGGCATGCTGAGGCCAATTTTCCCTCTGGGATCAGGAGAGAAGGGGAGGTGAGAGCTGGTGAGCCGCTCTCTGCACTGCTCCCTCTCCCAAGATTGTCCCTCTTCTCTGCTGTAGCCCACCCAGAAAACCATCTATTGATAACTCTTCTTCCTCCTTGCAAAGCAGACAGGGAAGATGGACACCTTGGTGGCATGGACTCCATCGTGCAAGGGGGCTGCCATCTGCTACAATTATTAATTTTTTAACAAATTAATTTAACGAAGTGCAGTTAAACAGCCATTCAGAGGCACCCCGAGACTCTTGCATTTAGTGCAGTTAAGATGAAGAGAGAGTTGCCCATTGCAGCAGACAGTGGGGGCCATGCAGACATGGGAAGAGGAACAGCCATGTAGGCGGTGTGTCTAAGCAGTGGGCTCTGGATATTGCATGGTGTCACAAGCTGTTCATGAGTCAGTAGAGTAGTGCTGCTGCAAACAAAGCAAACATCCCAGCGGCTTGTATAAACAGGCATACAGCCTGCGAGAAATGTGAAGTAGTCCTTCCGTCCTGCTCCACATGGATAGTGCCTCAGCTGGAGCACAGCAGATGGTGCGTTTCCAGAGGGTCTGGAGAAAATGGAGTGAGCCCAGAGGGCAGCAGTGGGAGAGGTCATGTTTCTGAGGCCTGTGATCAATGAAGGGAGGCTGGATGAATGAAGCTTACTGTTGTCTAAGAAGGGTAGTGGTACAGGAGCAGGCTGCAGCCTTAAAGGATGCGTAAACGCTATTGGGGCTAGTCTGTCCTCCTTGGCATCAGTAGAGAGGATATAAATTAATTACTTCAATTTCAGCCAAGAAAATTCACGTTAAACACTGGGAAAAGCTTTCTCTCAGAGGAGGAGGGAAATGATTCTTAGGGATAAACTCTCTGACAAGGATGCAAAGTCACCAGCTGAGTGCCAGTGCTGGTCTTCTTGGCAAGACAGGGAGGTAACAGGCAGCACAGCTGCTCTGTCCTGTCCTCCCCTTACCTAGGGCACAAGATGTACCCATCGCCCTTCCCACTCATCTAAGGCAGCTCCATCAACTCATTGACACCCTGGATGGAAAGCAGCTGCCCAATTCTTTGAGGCATTTTCATGTCCATTCGATTTCTATCTGTGCTGACCTCAACTTTTCAACCTAGGTTTTGCTCCTTCTAAAGGAGCTGATGTATTACATTAGATCTAAAAGTGAAACTATGCTGCTTATAATATTGTTACAGATTTATTCTTGGGCAATGCTAGACATTACAAAGGTTCAAAACAAATGAGGTGAGGTCAGTGCTGTGATTCTATATTGTTTCTTTTTTTCCCTTTGAGATGTATTATGCCTGACATTTTAATGACATCAGTTAATAATCCCATTTTTGCACTGTGTGTTTTGGTTTTTGTTCAGAAACACAAAAATGTTAGAATATGTCATTTAAAGGAATTTTGCAAAAGTATAAACCATGTCCATCTACTTTAGGGCTTGGGAAGTTAAGAACTTCCATATGTCATGACTGCAGCCCTGAGTCAGAGTATAATGTATGTGTTCTCAGCATGTAGAAATGGTAAAGCATTAGAGTTAATGTCTAGGGGAATTCAACATTTGTTTCAGGTGGATTGCTCAGTCAGAACCTGAAAATATTCTTGGCAAGGCTCTAATAAGCATGACGGTTTCACGTTAGAGCTGTGGCAAGTGCCAGAAGACTATGAATTTCATCCATTTTCTTTAGGATCCTGGAAAGAGAATCAGCACAAAACCTTTCCCTTTCATCTTTTTTAAAACTGCATTTGATAGTTACAGTTTCCATTTGGGCTGGCTCTGGCACGGGATAACCCATGATGGGAATTCCGTGGGCTTGGGGAAAAAAGTTCTACATGGAAATTTTAGATAGATGAAGAGCAGCTGCAGTAGCTCTTGATATCAAAATGAATGGATTTTTATTAAATGTAAACACAATCCCTGAGAGCTCAATATTGGAAAACAGAGCTTGAGGGTGTTTTTCAGGGAAGAAGCCATGGGCTGCCCTCTGTGCCTTCCATCCTTCGGAGGATGGCAGAAACTTTGCATCAGTTTGCTAAGGCTCTCTCTGAGGAAGCTTCTCGTTGCAGCAGTGGAAGTTGCTTTCTTTTATGATGTCCAGAAATACTGTTCTAAAAAGCAACACTTCCAGCATGGGTTCCTATAGCTGGAGCTCTATTTTGGAAGAAACTGATCTGCTCCTCATATGCGTGTTTTCCTATATAAAGTATTTCTGCACAAACACTTCTTCTTTGATAAATATATTTTCAAGGTTCTTGGTTTAAGGGTTTGTTTATTTTTAAAAGTATGTCATTTGTGTGGAAATCTTTTCTTGTAGAAAAAAGTGACATTCATCTTATACCCAGAAATGCTGTTTGTTTATTCATCTGTCCAAAGGCTAACGCATTCGACACAGGCATAAATATTTTTGCTGTAAATATGCCACAAATGTTCATAGGAATTTCTGTTTGGGTACCTGAGACTTGTTTTTTCTCTGGAAAATATGATCTTTAGCAGATCTTTGATTTATGTGATGCATTGTGAGCACATGACTGCCTTGAGGAATTACCTTCACTTCCTCACAGAGAGAGGAAAACACACTGTAGCATGAGAAGCATGGCTTTCATCCAAAACATAACTGAAGTGCAAGAATGACAGCACCCCTCTTCTCATGCAATTCAGATTAAAAACATTTTTTGTTTCTTTGGTTGCAGAAACTTCGGCTATTTCAAGGTGAAAATTTTTCAAGAGGAGAAGAAGGAATGTGTAACTTTTCTGATGAGTTCTGACGTAAATCATTGAACCACATTTAATTAATATTTTATTTTGCTGCTGTTTTGGTGCCAGAACAAAGCAGGTGCTCACAAGTTTACTTCTTACTGACTTTTTTCTGCATCATCATTCTGGTTTTTTCTATCACTTACCTCTCTTGTTACACTTTGGAAGGAACTGTCCCATCATAGTGACATAGAAGATTCTCAAATGAATTTTTCCCAAAAATATCTTTGCTTCATTTGTAAAATTCCAGCTTCTTTTAAATTCAGGAAGGATGATGAATGGCAGTTTAAAAATCAAAACAGCTGTTTCTCATTAGGCAGCCAGGAGCTTGTTTCAGGCAGCAGAATAGCAATCATGCAATGAGGCTAATTGATCTAAATTATGCAGTGAGTTTTATTTTTGTAAAGCACTACTTTAGATGTCTCTGAGTTGTGATGGGGTGACTTGGGCAGTTCTGCCCCAGAATCACTTCCAGGGGACTATGTCAGAGAGCAATCAGTTGATCCCCAATCACAGCACCAAGACAGCTCTGGAGCATTGTACGAAGGTTTAGCCTTCACTCAAATATTTCTGTAGTTTGTCTGCATTTGACAACGAAAAGTGTGGGGTTTTAAATCTCTTTTTAAAAATTACACATTCCTGAAAAACAGCTGAAGAGCTCTGCTAGAAGACTGATAGAAATGAGGAGCCTATTTATGTATTCAGGCAATGAGTCAAAAAACTTGTGTAGCTCCTGAGCTAACTGGCAACTTCAGCTTGCTGTATGAGCCTGTCACCCAAACACAGGAAAAATTCTTTTGAGCTTCAGAACCATTCCTTTGGTTTCACTGTTGTTTCTCACTAGCACTGAATGTGGAGAAGGGGAGATAAATTTCTGAATTTGCTTGTATTTCATACTTGTATAAATTAATCCTCACTGCAGTGTGTGTTTGCATCTTGTGAACAGCTAATCGCTGCTCAAACTGACAGCAGGTCAAAAGTGCACAGCAGTCATCTTGAGGTTTAGAAAAGAAATAAATAGTAGATTCTGTTGACTCTGGTGTGGAGAAATGCGCATCTGAACTCCCAGATGTATGTATGAGGTGTTTCCTCATTTACCAGACAGAAAATTCTGGATGAACTTCCTGTGATGACGCATCTTGCATCAGAGCTCAGCAGATAATAACAGGGAAGGAAACTGTGACTTGGGATTAGTGCTGGCATGCAGGGTCCTGTCTTGGTGGGGCTTGCTGTATCACTGATGGTGCAAACATTTCAGGAGCCCAGAGCAAGCGTCACCAAAACATGTAAACACCAGTGAAAAGAAGAAAAAATGGAAGGAAAGTGATCCTTTTACAATTCATATTTTCCTTCTGTGGATAGCTGTCAGTCACATAGCAAGCAGAGCAGAAAGAAATAAACAAACAAGAGGAAGGTGCATTAGTTGGGTGGCAACAGCCAGTAGATGCATGCAGAGGAGGGAAAAAAGCCAGATCTGGGCTGAAGGCTTCGCAATGAACCCCATGAATATCCATGGTGGCCCTGGGCAGTGGCCTTGCAGATGGGCATCCCCAAACTTGTTATGGAAAGCGGGGACCTCCTGTGGGTTATAGGGAGGTCAGGGCTTTCTGCGGCTGCCTCTGATTCCTATTTTGAAGGGTGGATGGAAGTCAATATGCTCAGTAAAGCACTAAGCAAGTGGGAGTAGGAAGCTATAAGGAGCCACTAATTGCTGGAAATGGGTTGATTCGGAAAATAATGAAATGTTAATAACAGCAGACAGAAAAAACTCCCTCAGTATAAAATGTGGACTAATCCTCCAAAGGAAAGCAGTGAAAGCCTCACTGCCTCCAACAGGAAGGAGGCATACTTCACCACAGTAGTGGTTAGGTTATGTAGCAGGTCTTTTCCATCTCTGATTTCTGAGATCATACAGCCAGGCATGTTAACTATAATTAAGCATATCACCAGGCATCATTTACCTAGGGGTGTGCCTCGGCTGCTCTGTTCTTCCAAATGTGATGCAACTGCCTCGATTAGGTATAGCTCCCCCGGCACAAGCATGCATGACTCAGCGGGGACCGTGTACCTGTCCAACTGCTCACACCCAATTAACACTGTCATGGAGCAAAACACATGGTCCATGTCAATGTGGCATGCCATGGCAGCCTGGTGCATGAAGTTACCTTGTAAAGGTATCTGGTCAGGACGATGAGGTCTGTGGTGGCACCCTCCTGCATATGTACATGGAAGCAAGGTGTTCCTCCAGCACTTTACTGACAACATTAGGTTTAATAAGAATATTGTTCCCTCATCTCCCCCTCACACCCAAAAGAAAGTGGAAGTGGTGATTTATGCTAAATACTGTCCATTTTAAAGGTCTGATCTCTGCTTGCTCTGAATTCAATTCTGGTCTTTATCAACATCATTTTTAATGTTGCAGACTTGGATCACTGAGTGGCAGAGATCCCCAGTACTATGTAGGGGATAGTGTTAAGACTCTAGCCTAATACTTGAGGCGCCTTGGTTTTATTCCTTGTTCTGATGGTCTAATCCCAGATTCAACCCAGCTAAATTTAGGCACTTAACAGCTCTGCCTGGAGTAAGTACTTCGTTTCCTTTCCAGAGGAGGCAGGGATGATGCTTCACTGTGGACTCTCCTTGCATTATATTTCTCAGAAGCTGGGGGGGGGGGGGGGGGGCGGCG
>WYDI02040430.1:0-107147 GCA_009867235.2 Psittacus erithacus
AGCATGAGGCTCAGAAAGTCCTTGGTCAGTCTAAACATTACTGAGCAGCAACTGAAAACATTGGTGTTATCAGCACTGTTCCCAGGCTGAAAGTCAAAAACACAGCACGGCACCAGCTACTAAGGAGAAAAATGACTGCTACTGCTGAACCCAGGACAATTTGTAAAATATAGAAGCTTACTGAGTAAATCTGCTGGTTTAAAACAGCATTTATGGGTATTTAAAATTCAGCAAAGCATGCAGTGACTATTTCACTTGTTTTGAGAGAATAGGGGAGACATTCAAACAGGGGAGATAATCATGTCCAAAAAATGGGACTGTAGATAATGGCTGTTTAAATGAGGTGAAATTTTCTTTCATTTTTGCACTTTACTGTACTTCCTTGTAGCTTATTAAAAACAAGCAAATTCTATGTATTTTGCCTTTCTCATATTTGACAGTGTGATCTCACAATATTTACATGCTGACATAATTGTACATTCCATGAGACTCTTTACATATGAAGTGTTTGCAAAGCTGATGTTTAAGGAAATGAATAAGCATCTGACTTTCCAGATTGACATATTTATATGTTCATATATGTATATATTTATGACTCCCTGAATCCTATAGGCCCATTCTTTGGTTGCTAAATAGCAAATTAAAGTAAAGCCTTTCTGTATACCAAGTCTTTTGGAAAGCTATCCTGCAGTAAAATACATAAATATCAACTGGCAGGACCTTTTTCAAAATACATGATACATTATATATATATATATACACTGTTGCTTTCTACTGCTCTGGAGAGATGACGTTTCTCCAAAAATAAAAAGATAACATAAGTAGGTGTAAACATAATAAGTCAAATATCTACGTAGTCCAGTATCCTCTGTCTGTGACAGGTAGTAGATGCTGAATGAGTATGAATGGTGGAAATACACGCAAATGGGGTTTTCTTGGAATATTCCAGGATAAAATTCCCCAAAAGGTGAATAGATTTCCTCAGATGGACACTGCATTGTGCTTAATAGCCTCCAGCACTTACACATATATATAAATAGCCTTGAATCCAATATTGAGATGTCCTGAATACATCTTAAGCCTATTTTTGTTAGGATAATTTCTTAAATTAACAATTATTTTATATGTGTATATCCTGAAGGGTAACCTTTCAAAGACAATCTAAATGCATAAATGGACAATATCCACAAATGAAAATAAAGATTATTAGCATTGCTGGATTGCTTGGGTTTTTTTTGTGTTTCATTTTCTCCTTTGCTTAGGAATTGAGTAGATATGTTTAATGTAATCAAATCTTACAATTTACTAAGCTGCATTGTGTCATAGGTCATTATCCTGGAAGCTAAAGACAGAATTGGTGGCCGAGTGTGGGATGACAAGACATTTAAAGGAGTCACTGTTGGAAGAGGTGCACAAATCGTCAATGGATGTGTCAACAACCCAATGGCACTAATGTGTGAGCAAGTGGGTTCCCTGCAGTGGTTATGCATTATCACTAGTGAAAAACTGTCATTAAAGCCAGGTTTGAGTGGCTGGATAAGGGTGAGAGTCCATTTTCATGACATGATTAAAACACTGTTCTGTGGTGTAAGTAAACTCTGTGTTGCTATTGTATCTTTGATAACAGCTGGTAACAAGGAAGGGCTGTAGAATGGTATGCTGTGTAAAGAAAAGCTCCAGCTTCAGAACCAGAAAAACCCACTTTTTTTTTTTCCCTTTTTCTGGAAAGGATTTGCTGTCAGAGGCTATTGCTATGTTGTCATGATATATACTTCTGTGATGGGCTTGCCTTTGCTCAGCCTCTGTATTTCTAGTTCAATTCCACACAAGTTAAGATGATTATGTCCAACAGCTACTAATGTAAACACACTACAGTTAGATTTTTGTTTGTTTTGTTTCATTTGGGTGTTTCTGGGCAGGAAGCTGAATATCTTCAAGTGGAACCGGAGTATGGATTTTGTTCAGAGAGGCTTGCAAATCCAGCCCATGCTGTTTTAACAGTATAGTGCTCTATAGTGTCACAAGGGGATTTTTTTCATAAAGATGTTTGGGGTTTTTTCAATCATGTTTTAGTTATGAGGTGAGGAGTAATGGCTTCTGAATATCTTGGCTGACCATCCCTTTGTGGTCATTTGATATTGTCTTTCACTCAAAGTACACATCTATCTTGAGAATGGATCTGCAGTGGTGACCAGCAGCATACAGAGTTGTGAGGATACGTGAAAAACTGGAGTGCACCTTTATGTAACAGGGCCCTAGGAAGAAGTCAGTGCTGTATTTGCTATTTTCTTTAGACTGTAGAACATAAAAACATCTTTATTCTGATTTAGTTCTGTTGTGTGTTTGATAGAAGTTGGACAAGTACAGCAAGGTACTCTAGAAGGTTTACTTCCAAATAATTTCTTTCTTTGCTTGCTTGTTCATAACATTGGAGGTAATTAGCAAGCAACATCCTGTCAGCTCCTCAATGCAGGGAACCATTTGGGCATCAGGCAGAAGAAAATTTCTGGGAAATTATTTTAATGGCTATTTAGAGAATAAAGTAAGTTAAAAATGAAGGAGACTGGTTCATCATGTTTGATGACCAGATCCAACATTTCTATACCAGCCCCTGGCCTGAGAGGAAAGTTGCAGATAAGGTTTCTGAAAATCCCTGTCAAAGGAAGGATGGGGGGGGGGAAACTGAAAAATCAATGGAATGAAAAATTGTTGGTATTCCAGTTTTAGGACAATGAGAGTTTGAGTTAGTCTGACTAATCATCTAATGTTATGGACATTTTTTAAGTGGTATCACTTAAATCTGAGGGATTTACCTTACTTTAAATAATTTTGAGCAGGCTATATACTGTAGTTTTTCCATACTTAAAAAGCAATAAAATGTCTTTTTCTTAAGCTTGGCATTAAAATGCACAAACTAGGGGAGAAATGTGACTTGGTCCAAGAAGGTGGAAGAATAACAGATCCCACAATTGATAAACGTATGGACTTTCACTTCAATGCCATCCTAGATGTCGTTTCTGAGTGGAGAAAAGATAAAACTCAACATCAAGATGTTCCTCTTGGTGGTAAGTGGGAGAGGTATTGCAAAGTGAAGATGTTGGCTGTGTTCGTAGACTTTTATATTAAATTGGCTTTTACAGCAGACATTTTTAGAAGTGTATGGATGTACATCTGACCTTAAATCCAACAGTGATAACCTGGCTCTGTGAAGCACTATCGTATACACACAGACCAAAATGTCACTTGCAACTTTTAAGGAAGTCTAATTGGTAGGCTTTTATGGTACTGTGTTGACTTCTGATGTAGTAACTTGTTTTCATGAGGTAGCTTTTTCAGCGTAACTAGTGGCACTAGCAGTTAAAAGGATGTGTTCCTTGCTGAAGCAGGCCATAGTTATCCACACTCTTACACTTTTGATTAATCTTTCTACGAAATAGCCTGATTAAAGCCTTCTGCTGGCAAGAATTTTCCCATCTTCATTGGTAACACCTCCCACCACACTTACAGCATGCAAATACATTCAACAACAACAAAAACTTGCTCAGAAATGTCTGCCTTCCGAATCATTCCAGATGGATTTTGTAAGACAGAATTAGCAGCCCCTATGTTCTTCAGTGAACTCTGGATTAAATTCCTCAGCTTTTTTGGTTTTGTAAAAATTAAGCAAGGATTTATTTGCAAGGATTCTCCATTATCTTAAGGTGTATTTTCCTTGAAGTATCTTCTACTGTATATTGTTGACAGCTAAACAATTAATTTAAATCCTGTCTCAATTGGCTAGCCCAGCTGTGCTGTCAGTGTTTCTTTGAAATCATTTTAACCTTTATTTTACCCTAAAGCTTCCCATTTACTAGGGAAACTTATGATCAAATAACAAAGTTGTTTATCACCAGAAAGTTCTTGCTTTTTTTTTCCTATGAAAAGAAAAATATCTTGGTGCAAATTAGCAATAAGCATGAAAATCTTGTGATCCGGAGAACAGCATATTGAAATGTAGCAGGGCTTTTGACGAATCATGATATATCCTTCTTTTGAACATGTTCTTTCACAGAAAAAATACAAGAAATCTATAAAGCCTTTGTTCAGGAGTCGGGTATCCAGTTCAGTGAGCTTGAAGAAAAAGTATTACAGTTCCATCTCAGTAATTTGGAGTATGCTTGTGGCAGCAACCTCTCTCAGGTGAGTTTTGACAGCTGTGTTCTGATGTGGTTGAGCTTCATAGGAAACAGGGTTGGAAGCAACACTGAGAAATCATCTGATCCATCCCATGGTCTCAAAGGAAGGATCAGCTACCCCTAAACTTCCTACGTCCCAAACATGTTCTTTAAAAGCATTGAGATAGAGGCTACAGTGCTGCCTTAGGTAATCTGTCGGGAGTTCATGACATACATCCAGTGAGATCCTTCTTAACGTGGAAGTTGAGAGTAGATGGTGCAGTGGGGTAGGACATCTTGCTGAGATACTGGGTGGTAGGATTCACAGGAGAGTTACTCCTCCTCAGATGCTGTCTGTGACTTCTGCTTCTCAGTTCTGTGTTTAAAAACTGAGGTATTTCTCCACCTTGCTAGGTATCTTGAGAATAAATGCATTTAACTTCTGAAGTGCTCCAACACTCTGATAGTGGGCCCCAGTTCAGCACTCCTAGGTATTCTGTTGACTATGTGATACTTGGCTTTCCTTGCAACTTCAGTTTTAACCAAGCAGGTTCAGGAAATTGATATCAAAGTATGACGTTTGCACTGCATTATTTACTCAGTCCTGTTGCTTGGGTTAAAGATGTTTAGAGTCAGTTGTAGTGGGACAGCTGACTGATCTGTGCGGATGCACAAATCTGAACTGAGAAACACATAACATAATAAAAGTCTGCAAGACCGTGGGCAGTCAGTGGAAAACAGTTTGATGTGTCAAGCTTTCACACTTCATAAACACTCGGAAATAAGAAAAATGTTAAAATCTATCTTACTTTCAATTTTAAACTCAAAATATGAAGTAAATGCAACTGCAGTGATAGGAACTGGCATTTGAATAGCAGTTTGAGAACTGTTTCCAATTTTTTTATTGCTTAGTGATATTTGCACCAAGCAATCACCACTTTCGTACTATGAGTTTGCAGGGGTGGGGGAGGTCAATGAAAGCTATCATGGAGGAACCTCTGAAGTGACAGAAAATTTCCACTGAGATCTTTTGGTACCTCATTTTTCCCTTCATGTTGGGAAGTATTTCCATTTTTATTTGAAGCTTTAAGACTGTAAAATCTGATTTCTTTGCTAGAGACAGAAAACCAAAATAAATACACTGAAATCCACCTGAAATTTTGTACTGCTTTCCTTGTTTTCTTCACTAAGCAGATCTATAAAGTACCTGCTATTGACCAACTCATATTATGACATTTCTTAATCTAGTAATTCATATGTTGTACAGTGCCCCTAGCTAAACAAGCTGTTTGGTTTTCTCAGTGTTGCCATACATTCTGGTGATACACTTTTTGGTTTTTTCCAGTTGTGAAGGGAATTAGAGTGGCTTCTTCTAAACGGTGGGCCTTTTGATAGCAGCCATGTCACCTCACCAGTAAAGACAGCTAGTTATGTTCTATCCACAGGTATCTGCACGTTCATGGGACCACAATGAATTTTTTGCACAGTTTGCTGGAGATCACACTCTTCTAACTGTGGGATATTCTACTGTGATTGATAAATTGGCAGAAGGGCTGGACATCCGGCTGAATTTCCCAGTGAGTCTGGAAAACGTTGATGTGGTGCCTGTCTGGGATTGCTTTGAAGCACACAATCATATCTTTGTATTCTTTTGGACCCAACAAATATGTGCCTGTGATTATTTTGACTTGTCTTTATTAATAAAAAAAGGACAATTTCACCATTTCTGGAAATCCTCTTTGAGGACTATCAGTAGTTAAATGTTATGATATGATGAGCTTATATGTTAGAATCACTATGATTTTTGTTTTCAGCTTCCATGGAGGCTATTTTTTTTCTTTCAGTATTTCTTGGAAAACCTGTGTTCTTCAATTCCTGGTTTTCAGACTGGTGCTGTATTTGCTATTGTCTGAATTTGCATCACATATGTATATTTTTTGTAGCATAGCCTTCTTCAATTTGTCTCTCAACAGGTACAGACTATTGACTATTCTGGTGAGGAAGTACAGGTCACTACTGCAGATGGAACAGTGTGGACAACACAAAAGGTACCTAATATGCTTCAAGATTAATATTAAATATTGAATATTCAATATTGACCACAGTACAGTCCTTTTTTTCTTTCTTTTTTTTCTTCCCCCTCAGAAGACTTATTTAGTCCAATTTCTTCTCACAAAGATGAAAACACTATATACTTTAGTGACCCATATTTGGATGTCCTAGAGCTTATTTTTCATTAAGCATGCTTGAATTTTGAGTACTAGTTAATTTGAAGAACTAAACACTATAAAGTTAATAATAAAAATGTGAAGCAAATAGATTTTTATCTGGTCTTTGAAGTGACAATTATATTTTCTGGTTCTATTCCCTGCTCAGCTTTACCCCATTTAGCCAGTGAATTTGTCCCATTAAAATTTTTCCCTTTGCCATGCAGGACTTGACAACTTGTATTTTTTTGTATTCCCCCCGGCTTCATGCTGTGTAATTTAGCATTTACTGATTTTTAAAATGATACATAAATTTGATCAGGACTGGACTGACATCAACAGCGTTACTGAGCATACTTTAAAGAGAAGGGATCTGTGAAGGAAGAAAAAAGGAAGGAAAGACCATCTTTTCTCTCCTTTCAAAAAAGGCAGTTTTGTTAATCTAAGAGCCACTGATTATAATTTGCAGGAGGTATTAAAATTAGTAGTATGGTTACCCACTCTGCTACAAACAATTCAACAGACTGCAACTTAAATAGCGTGAACTGTAGGATCTGTTCTCTCCTGAATGTAAGTCATGAATTTCTTATTAATGGGGAGTAAAACTAGACACTGATCGAAAGATGTCTGGTGAGTTTTACGTTGCATCCTACAAGGATAATCCAAGATAGTCAAGACGATGCTGCAAGCCTTAAGTGCAGTATTTTTTGCTACTGTTGTAATTATTTCTTTCAGGTATTAGTGACTGTACCACTGGCCCTTCTTCAGAAAAATGCCATTCAGTTTAATCCTCCACTGTCAGAAAAAAAAATTAAAGCCATTAATAGTTTGGGAGCAGGAGTCATTGAGAAGGTAAGTAATTTCATATTATATTTAATTTTCTTTTCATAGAAACACTAGCCTGCTTTGTCCCTGTTGCCTTTGCTGCGAATTCCTCAGGAATTATGCATTTTGTTTTACTTGTATACATTAGCCTAGAAGAGCAAAATGCTGTTGGGGATCACATGTGTTTCTCTTTCTTAAATTTCCAAACTTAACGAGTTTTTTAAAGAAATTGTTTGCAGAATCATTTCACAACTTAAACATTTTAGGCTTAATTTTGAGCAAGCCTTCATGATGGTCTTAAATCTTCCAAAATTCAAATAATATACTTATTCTGGGTCCTTCTGACCTAATAAATACATAAGCTATTTCAGAAGAATACTGAAAGTTGTGTATTTGACCAGTGTAAAATCTTCTACCCTTTCCTAGTGCAAATACAGCTTCTCCTGAAATGATCCCTAGTAAGATCACAGATGTGTACTTAGAACAAAACAGTAACACAAGTAATGCCGGGAACACCATTGTAACAATGTTGAAATTTCAAATCAAAGTTCAGAAATCACAGAACTTGGGATCACTGAGTTCTACATTAGGTTTGTAAAAATTCTGCTGAATTTCTTGAGCATTTTCCATAGTGAATTGACAGTCTGTGCATTTGCAATTTATGAGACTAGCATCTTTTTTCCTTCCCTGTCCGTCTTAGAGAACAGACCCACATATTCTCTGTTGAGACTCTCTCATAAAACTGGGTGTCTCTAATTGAGTGAAAAAGGGGAAAAGAATTAGAAGAACATACATCATATCCAGTTTTAAATTTTGTGATA
This sequence comes from Psittacus erithacus, assembly GCA_009867235.2. Taxonomy (NCBI): domain Eukaryota; kingdom Metazoa; phylum Chordata; class Aves; order Psittaciformes; family Psittacidae; genus Psittacus; species Psittacus erithacus. Next base: position 8,008 of record WYDI02040430.1, read on the forward strand.
TGAAATGCTTTAATTTAATCTCTCTCTCTCTCTAGATTGCCTTGCAGTTTCCTTACAGATTCTGGGACAGTAAAATTCAAGGAGCTGATTTTTTTGGTCATGTTCCACCCAATTCCAGCCAGCGTGGGCTCTTCAGCGTTTTCTACGACATGGATCCAGAGGTATCATGAGCTAACTGTATTTTCTGTTGGCCTTTCAGAAATTCAGTCTGGAATCTAGGTGCGATAATTACTGAACAACAAAGGTTTCTTTCCCCCATACCCGCAACTGTCAAAAGAAGTGGAAGCAGTATTATTTATCAAGCAACAATCTGATTGATACTTCTTTGTAATAAGTGGGAATGTTTTCTTACTTTTGGATGTAAAATAATGTGCAAGCAAGTTAATACTTTTATTCTCAAAAAATTATTTTAATGCCTGACTATAGATGTACTAATATGGGACAAAGTCTACCAGTCACTTCCAGTTTAGGACTTCTGTTCCCTTATTTAAATTAGTTAAAAATCCTATTAAAAAGATCATGCTGGTTTATTAACGCATAATGACTTGCACTAGCCTGAATAGCTATGTGGAATAGCAGAAAAAAGACCGACAGTAGGCTTTGTATGAAACTGTCCCTTAAACAGAAGTTTTCTCTTCAATACTTAAGTTCATTTTACATGAGGTTTAATGTGCTGGTGCTGTCCAGAGACACTAGATACAATTTTTAATTTGCATGATAGCTATTCTCTGCTAGAAGAATTGGGCCAAAATCTCCTGGTAAGAACTTAGTATTTGCCTAATTCAAACCATATCTAACTAGTATTTAAATAGATTCTTTTTATTACCACCTTTTGAAACTGGAATCCAGTTGAGGTAGAATTCTGGCACAGAACTGGAGCTCAAGAGGTTTCTCATGAAGAATAAGACCATTAATGTCAAATGTTTTGGTGTAGCTTTTAAATAGGTAAATAGGAAGTTTTCAGTTAATTCAGCAAGTTGTAAATGGGGCTGACTGTAACACAGATCTGTGAACAAGACATCAAAGGATGTTAGTAAATTGAGCATAAATACTGTAGAATATGCACTTTTTATTCTAAGGAATTAAACCCACTTTCCTCTAGAACAAAAGTTGCTTGATAGCTGCCAATTAAAAGGGACTCTTCAAGAAATACTAGCCTATTAATTTCAAAATGATCTCATATGTTAATGTCTTGTTTTTAGGGCAAAGAAAGCATTTTAATGTCAGTGGTCACTGGAGATGCTGTGGCAACCATTAAGAATTTAGACGATAAACAAGTACTACAACAGTGTATGACTGTACTTCGAGAGCTGTTTAAGGAGCAGGTAAAAGAAGACTCTTATTAAGAGATGAATTAACTTGCCAACAGGCATAAAGCTTTTGATCTTATTATTTCATGATGTATAAAAGAACCTTTGACATTTAAAATTATTTTTCCTATCAGTTTGAAGGAACATGCTTCCTTTGAGACACACTTAAAAACACAATGTTTGGTCTCTTATGTGAAAAACGTGATTTGAAATATCTTAGATCTGTCTGAAGGAAAATGGTAATGAACTGAAAACCAGAAATGAACTATCACCCTTCAAAGCATTTTTAGAAAGGCAAATGAATTAAAATCAGTACTTTAGGCAGGTAACATAAATATGCTTCTTTCTTAGCTGTCACTTTTTCTAAAAGATAGTTGGGTAGGGGTATTTTTGTTGTCACTGCTTCCGATACATCATAAAAGCTTTAACCTAGATTAATTTATTATTTCCCCACCCTCTATGTAAAGAGCAACTAAAAATACAGTGCCCCTCAAAACAAATCCCTTACTCTTGTAATAAGAAACAACCCTTCTTGAGCTGTCTTGGGATGGTGGTACAGGCAGAATAATTTATCAAGGGCCCTGTATCCTGAGTGTAAAAAAACATCAGATAGATAGAAATTTCTACTTTTTCTTCCCCATCCCCCCCATCATTAGGATAAAAACTAATAGGAAACTCAGGGAAATCTGGGGCAAGCAGAAAACTATCACTTAGCAATGTTACTTGCATTCAATTCTATAGACAGTAATGCCTTAGTTTAAATTACTTAGAGCAGTTGGATCCCAAGAAACGCTTGTGCTAATGTTCATGGGTGATCTCTCAAGTTTTAATTGAGATGTTATGATTAATGATCTTGGAAAAACTTTGGTATCTAAAAGCTTGACTTTTCCTAGAAAACATACATTTGGTGATAGCTTTACAGTTATCAGAATCACATGCAATCTAAGTCCACATACCTGCTATTGTGATCTCATGAGAATGCAGAGCAGCAAACAGGTCTTTGGTTTTGGTGATGCTCTGGTCTAGAAGAATGATTTTCATGTCCATCTCCATGCTTTATAGCAGTTGTGAATTTCAATCATTTGTCCACAACACAGTGTGATTTTCAAAGACAAGACAGCTTCCAGGGGTGTACGAGAAGAGAACTTCTTCTGGGTTGTCCATAAACTTCCCACATTTGGTTAGCTGTTGTCTTAATTGCTTGAGCTTTAGTCTCTCATTTGCTGCCTAAATGGAGCAGTCTAGCTGTTGATACCAGTGTTGTGTAGGAGGCAACCAGAGGTGCTTCTGTTTACTTGTCACAAGCTCCTCAAGTGTAAGATACAGCTGTAGTTGACTAAGCCTTCAGACAATTGTTATCTAGGCTCTTTTTGGTATAATTATGTGCAATTTTTATGCTGCAGTGTGACAAAGAATACCCAGTGTTACTGTCATGTTCTATAGACTCTCTTTTCTTTTTGGGTTTTTTTATTCTTTTTTTTTTTTTTTTTTTTTTTTTTTAATTAATTTCTTCCTGAACCTGGTTTTCAAGCCAGCTCATTTTCTGGTCTTAGATAAGTAATGTCATTTCTCCACTGGAATAAAGATATCGCCAAAATGAAGATTACCATTTGACATTTAACAGCTAGAAGCAGCAAAGCACCACACCTTACCAAGACAGAAAGTGCTTACATTACATATACAAATGTGTGAATCCTAGAACAGGTAGGATTGGAAAGGGCCTTAAGGTAATCTAGTTCCACCTCCCCTGCCACAGCTAGGGACACCTCACCCTAGAGCATGTTGCCCAAGGCTCTATTGAACCTGGTCTTGAACACTGCCAGGGATGGAGTATTTACCACTTCTTTGGACAACATGTTCCAGTGCCTCACCACCCTCACAGTAAAGAACTTATTCCTCTTACCTATCCTGAACTTCCCCTGTTTTAGTTTGAACCCATTACCCCTTGTCCTATCGCTACAGTCCCTGATGAAGAGTCCCTCTCCAGCATCATTGTAGGCCACCTTCAGATATTGGAAGGCTGATGTTGATATTGGTATTTTACCTGTTTGCAACAGCATGTATCTATTTTGAGAATTTTTTTTTTCCCCTCGTGTAGTGTCCAGATTTGCTGCATTCTTTTGTTGTTTGTTGCATTTGTTGCTGTGATGTTTTGGGCATCAGGCAAGTCTAGCAAATAAAATTATCTTTGTGGTTAGTACTGTAATAAAGAAAATTGGAATTTAATTCTGAAATGTAATCTCATCTGTATAGTAATCACACTACATACTCTAAAGATGACAAGGAACTGTTTATAAGAAGAAGCAATGCAATTATGAGCTTTTTTTTGCAGTGCATAAATTCCATTTTGGTTTTGCAGGAGGTCCCTGACCCAGTGAAGTTCTTTGTTACTCAATGGAGCAAAGACCCTTGGCTCCAGATGGCATATAGCTTTGTGAAAACAGGGGGCAGTGGTGAAGCTTACGACGTTATAGCTGAAGACATACAAGGAAAAATATTTTTTGCTGGTGAGGTAAGTATCTGTGTTAGTGTTGATTAAAGTTACTGGGGAAATATTTCTTGTGAAAGATCATCTTTTGCTAACCAACACCATTAATCTAGATGTAGCACATAAATATTCTGTTACACAAATGTTAACTCTTCATCAGGAAGTAGTGATACTACTACTATCAGCGTAGTGATAAGACAAGGGGTGATGGGTTTAAACTTAAACAGGAGACGATCAGAACAGATAAAGGGAAGAAGGTCTTTACTGTGAGGGTGGTGAGGCATCGGAACAAGTTGCCTAAAGAAGTGGTAAATGCTCCATCCCAGGCAGCGTTCAAGACCACGCTGGACAGAACCTTGGGTGCCATGGTCTAGTGCCAGGCATTCCTGCCTGTGGTAGGGGGCTTGGAACTAGATGATCTTAAGGTCCTTTCCAACCCAAGCCATTCTGTAGTTCTACAATTCTAACGTTTTTTGATTTTTGACTCAATCCTTTTTATTAACATTATTTGGCATGGAAGGTCTGTCAACTATTTCAAGGCAGGAGTGAACCATGTAAACTGCAAGTGCAAAACATGACAAGACTATACAATCCATCTGTATCTTTAGTCAAACTGTCTATTACTCCATTTTTGGGTAACATAACAAATGCATGCTGCTGATGGTATAGCTGCGTTCTGTACTTGATCAGAACTTACCTGCCCCACTAACGTGCAGATGCCAAAACAGACTGCTGCTTTTGCTAGTTGACTTGCTTGCAAATTTTGAAGTAGCTGAAATCTTAAATATTTCCTCCTAAATCCTTTCTAAGAAGTTTTCCATGGCTTTTAAAAATGTTTGTGTATGATTAAGGAAAATAAAATTGATATTATAAACTGGAATTCTATCTTCTGATAGTTTTAGAAAAAACTAACTTTGTTTATTTAAATACAGGCCACAAATAGGCACTTTCCTCAGACCGTCACAGGAGCTTACCTGAGTGGAGTTCGAGAAGCAAGTAAAATAGCAGCATTTTAAGTACTGAAATTTTGTGTTTATAGAGATATTTTTAATTGGTTTTTGTGGGTAAAACTATCTTCAAGTTTCCTATTGCTGCCTTTTCCCTAAGTGGTACTTAAATAGTGTGTGGTACCTGAAGATAAAATCTTCATCTTCCTTTTCCTCTTTCTCCCTAGCCCTCTCACTTCCTCTCCTTCTAAGCCCTGATATTAATAGGGATTCTAGGGTATTACTGTCAAGAGTGACACTGGAATCCCTGGCCACAACTTAACTAATGGAACTTTTGTTGAGCATCCTTTTCTGTACAGCTAGAGTCATGCTATTGTGAACCTTCATTTCAGAAGGTTAGATTAAAACCAAGTTAATATGCAACATTAAAAATGCTGGCAGTTAGTAATGATAGGAATTTTCTACTAACTGTGCTTCTCAGGTTGATTATGCTCATAGGAGTTCCAATTTCCTCCCCAAAGCCTGAATAGCCTAGACAAATTCTAGAATTATTGTAGGAAGGAACTCAACTTTTTTCCACTTGGAATCAATAACTTTTTCTATAATATTTTTCATATTCTTAGCCTCCACAAAGTGGGCTTTGGAATATCAAGTTTGTTCCTTTAAATCAGATGGCTGGAACAGTTTACAGTGCAATCATAAAAAGGTTATTGTAGCTAACAGAACTTGAAAAATTAACATTAACATTACCTTAAAGAAATTTAAAGTATTCTTTCTGCTACTTATTCAGATAAATTCTTATGACAATAATAGGCTAAGTGCAGATTTGCTTAGTGCTGCTGATCATGTAGGAATAGGATGGCTTAAAAACACTCTTACCTCTAAGAGTATTTTGAAAACAAACTTCCAAATTAAATTTGGGCTGAGTAGAGAAACTATCTACTGATGAGTGCACAGTTGGGGATGAAGGACTCTAAGTTCCTAAAGGCTCATTCAGCTTTTATATTTAAAAAAATAAGTGAAGATGAATGAGGAAAAACATGATACTTTCATGAAGGGCTGAAACAAGGTGGCTTGCACTTCAACTTGAAGTTGTTCTTTTTCTTCTTCTGTTTACTTTTATAATTAAAGTATTATTAAAAACATCTTGAGGGTGTAATTCAGTCAGGCCTAAGCATCTATCTAATAGCTTTTCCATGGGACAGGGAAGGAAATAAAATATTTTTCAACAGAAATAAGACAGACATAACCAGGATCTCTGTTGTAATACTGTTCCAGTAAAACAGTATTAATGAAAAGAAAAATGTAACTTAACTTTTAGATCTCTTCCCCCATGCATTCCTTCTAACTACTGCGCAAACCTCCTGACTTCTGAAAGGAAAGTAAGCACTTATTCTCTTCCTCCTCATCTATTCTCATGCATAGCTTTTTTTTTTTTTTTAATCTCTTTGTTTAAGAATATCAGCAAGCTTTTGAGTTACAGTGCTTTTTTTCATAAAGCCATATCCTTGGGAAAAAACAGAACCAAACCCAACAATCAACCTTAAGAAAAATCCTACTGAATAAATGCAATTCTTCATTTTAAATACCTAATATTTTGTTGTTAGAATAGCTATGATATTGTTAAATACCTTTAATTAATCTCTAATTTACGAGGAAGATGTTTATATAACTAGATGTTTTTCAGATATATAGTCTGTTCTGCTTCTTAAAGCTGAATTATATGAATTAATAGGAAAAGTGTAACTGTTCATAATTTTCCTCTATATAAATGCTAGTATGTACAGTTTAAAAGTATTTCCAAGTATTAAATTGTAATTTAAAGGTTATAAGAAGCAAGACAAAATCCTCTGACAAGAAAAGGTAATCAGGCATCAGATTTTGCTTTGGGTAATCATTTGCACTTTGTTAATTTCATAAATCACAAGCCAATTCACAGCCTAAGTAGGAAAGATTGAGAGCTGCGTAGTTTGACTTCCAAGTTTCTTTTCTAGTTTACTGTATATGACAGAATTATTGGGAGAGGAGCTTCTGAAGTAGGAAAAAAACCCCTAATTTCTACAAGCCCAAATAGCTGCTTCAGCTGATCTTGGTCAAAACTTCAGTCACCTTAGTAACAACATAGAACACATTGCATTTTAGACAGGAAATACCTGGAAAGTTGAGCTCAGCATCCCTTTCTGCAGTCCGAAGTTTGTGTGAACATGCTTGATTTTAGGCATATGCTTCCATACTGTTAATTTGCACTTGGAGTTTCAAATCTATAACTTTGCAGGTAGATAAATGCTATATTCTGGAGAATAAAGATGGACATGAACAAAATATGGTCATGTTTGGCTTCAGCTGCTGCACACTTCTTTTAGCATTAAAAAAAAAGATAACTAATGATGAATTAACTAATGGCCTAGTCTATTAATTATTTGTATATTATTTTGGTGCCAAGGCACTTAAACTATATTGTGCTGCACTTCAGTTTGAAGAGTAAATAAAATATGTTCCATTATAATTTACATTCGTTTGAAATGTATAACACCATCAGGCTGGTTCTGAGACTTCATTCCTTAATTAATGTTCCCCCCCATTTTTTTTGATACCTATGTTAAAATTTATTTCAAGCATGTGTATGTTTTGTGTATAATTTATTCCCTGCAAATAAGGACTGGGGAATGTTTTCTTTGAGAGGATTTGTTACATGTTTGAATGCAGAGCATGATCTGTTACACTTTAACTCTTCTGTGTGACTACCTTACGGCAGCAGAATAAAACTGGAAAGTATCCAAAGGGTGCTCATGTTTTGGCGGGTCTTTTTGTTTGCTTTTTTCCTTTTTCTTTAAATTTAACTAGTAGTTAAACCTACTTTATTACATTTGATATTATGATTTCATTTTAGATATTCCTACAGCTAGCTAGTTTGTCAAAAGTGCTGCTCTACAGCCTTCACTGAGCTCTAGGTTTGATATTATTTGGACAATATTATAATAGTCAGTGTATTTTGTCTCAAAGTTTTACCAAACTTATAAGCTTCTATCCGATTATTTTCCTTAGCCGGAGGGAATTTTAGTTATAACAGTTGTTTGCCCATAATTTTTTAAAATAGCCAGGAAAATCACCTGTGAACCACTTAACGCTTTTCAATGAATAACTGTAGAACGAACACTTTGTAGGATTATAGTCCTAAAAGGTTCCTAATAGTCACAGATCACTGTAAGCACGTGCAAGCCTCACTACAGCAACAAATTCTGGTAACGCTTATCTACATTATTTTTCTTGAAGGGGAGGTTACGGGTTTGTTTAGTTTAAGTCTGACTGCAGATAACAAAAAAACCCCACCCCAAACTGGTACTTCCTTTGAAAGTTTGTTTCAATCAGTCACACATGTAGTTCTGAACCAGTGAAAAGCATTATGGTGTGGAAGATTCACTGCTTTCCCCTAACCCTGTCATACTTGATTAACAGTTCAAAGTTTGTATCCCCAAAATGCAGTTTGTTCTCCTAATATCTCCCAGCAGGAAAATTACTATCAGTACACTTGACACTGGTCTTAAAAACATTAACTTCATTCTAAGAATAACAATTTTTGAAATGGAAACAAAATACTAATGCTGCTTTTAAAATTAAGCGCAAATCAGTAGATTTCATCACACTCCTCCTAGGAATGACAGTCCTCCCAGAAAACAGTTGATGTGAGGGAATTTTTTTTTTCCTTTTAGCCCACCTGTCTAAAACTTAAATTGGAAATGAAAGTGGTGAGTCTACAAAGGGGTGCAATCCAGTGAACAAGGTCAGGTGAAAAGGCAGGGCAGGTTACATAATATTGCCATCCTCTTACCCCAGGACCTCTGGAAATCATTTGGTTTAAGCCACTACTCAGAACAAGTCCAAGTGGAACTGGTTGGTCAGGGCCCTGCCAGGTTGAGTCCAGAACATCTCCAACAACAGGGATTCTACAACTGCTCCAGGTCCCATTTTCGTGTGACAAACCTCATGGTGAAGCTGTTGTGCCCCATCTGGTGCCTCCCATCCTCTCACTGTGCACCTCCAAGCACAGCCTGGCCCTGCCTTCCCTCTCCTATTTGGTAGTTGCAGACTATAGTCAACTTTGTGATTTGGAAGCAGGAAAAATCAGATCTACCCAAGTGGTTATGAGTCACTGTCTCTCTGAAACAACAGCAGAGCTAATACACCTTATCGGAAATCACCATGCTGACTGCCAGGGGCATCATTTAGCCAGATTAAGCACTGGCCTCCAAAAAGATTATTTTAAAGTTCATCTTAGTAGTGGCTAATCTAAACCCAGACATTCATGTATCTTGCTGTCATATGCCTTGTAACACGATAATGCAGTAGGAACACAGATGCTATAAGCAGCCTGCTAGGCCCAAGAAGGCTATTAGTCTAGAGCTTCCAGAAAAAAAAGTACGATGGTGCTTAAAGCTGCATTTTCCTAATTTCATCCCTGTTAGATATGACTAAGCAGCGTACCATGGGTTACCACATAACTACAACTCAGCTCTTTTCCTAAGACTTGTAAGCTCTTTACTCAAAATTTCTATTCTTCCCTTTCCTCTCCTAGCTCTCTCTACCCTTCTTCTACAAGGCCCACACACTACTATCTTGGGTGCCAAGCTCAGTCATAAGATACAAGCAAGTGACTCAGGTTAACTTGGGTGGTTTTCCAGGTCACTAACCAAAACACTGAATAGCAAAAGCTGAACTAAAAAGAGGAACAAATATACTGGACTGTAGGAATTACACTGTAAGCAATCAAATCATTAGGACTTTTTTTAGAATATAACAGTCAGGACATAATCTTAAGCACCTGGAAGGTATATGCCTGAACACTTTAATTAGTTACATTTTCTCTAGTTACCCAATTTCTATTTTTTATGAGCACCTCTGTACAGGATTTAGAGCTCTTATCAGCTGTTTTCAATCCAACAGCATCAGGATAAGCAAGACATTTTATTTACCTTTTAGTATTATGCTGCACTCTTTCTCCCAGTTGTAGAAAGAATTGGAATATTGTCTCAGCTGCAGCTAGACTGGTATGGATTAGCAGGGAAACAGCTCAGACATTTCTTCTCTGTTGAGGACTACACTGAGTTATAGTTAAGGGATTGAAACAAAGTATTTGAAGGATGCCAAGTTCATTTCCATTCCATCTGCACAATTCCAAAGTGGCAAGAAATGTGTACATACAATGAATAAAAGTACACTAACTTTTTTGTAATTTTTTGTTAGATTTTTTGTACTTGTGAGTCACTCATCTTAAAAATACCTCCTGACCCACACAACTGAAACCAACTGGTATATTAGCCTAAAAATCACAAGGCAGTTCGAAAGTGTTTGTAAAAAATCTATTCCAAAACCCGAGAAAACTTGAAATAACTTTCTGCTTTTAAGTAGGACTTGGAAACTTTTGTTGCTTTTATTTGTAAATGAAAAAGTGGTTTTTATGCTAAGGCAATTCTAGGAAAAAGAAAACAAACCCCAAACAAATAAAAACAAGCCAACCTTACAGAACATATGAAATTGTACGCTGGTGCAAGGACATACATTTCAGAAATAGTATCTTTAAAACAGGGAAGCCTGATGAAAAAGGCTTGACTAGCTTCTACCAGATGAGATAAAGACAACTTTGTTTCTGTATAGATTTTTTTTCTTTCGCTATACATTTAAGCAAATGTTAGATCATCGAAATTGATTTACATTTTTGTGAAAGCCATTTATTGAATACAAAACCCCCCCATTACATTCAGCCTTATTATAAACCATTACACGCAAAGAAATTCAAAAAGTGTGTTAAGAATAACAGCCTAAGTGGCTGAACATTTTCAGAATTTAAATCCTTTATGAACCCATATTTCCCAACTGTACAATAAAATTCAAAAAATATGCTTTGTCTTTCAGCAACGCTACAGTCAGAGAGATTCTGTGCTCATGGCATTAATGGCAGCCCACACTTTGGCAATTATTAGTTTCATAATTGTAAGTGTAGGATTTCCCAAGGTATATAGAGAACAGAAACCTAAAGAACAAAAACTTGTGCAAAGATTTCACTTTGATCTGAAAAGCTGTGGGCCAAAGTTCAAGACTGCAGGCTTAAACGTACCACTGTCCATGTCGAAGCACCAAGGCTCAGGTTCAGAAGAGCTTTTGCATACAGAAGAGAACTTAACCACACACAACAGTGCTACCTGATACAGAAGCCCGACTGTGGATTTCCAAAGCTATTGAGCCTCCCAGCTGTGCATCTTGGAAACCCACTTCCAAGATGCTAGGCCATCAAGTAAAGTGACCTTTACAAATTTTCCTACAGCCTGTGGAGGGATTTATTTACTTTCTCAAGCCATTGAAACAAATGTATCTGTAGTCTTTTGTACGAAGTTATAAGCTGAAAAGCTTAGGTATAAAACTACAGTTTAGTTTCTGTACAAGGCAAGATGGGACAAACATCATAAAACCTCAACTTGTTTGTAGTTTCATGAAACTTCTGCATACCACTTTTCATCACAGCCTCACTGCTGAGCACTGGCATTTCATGTCATAAATTCTAAGATAAGATTAAAAAACTGATTTGCACAAAAGAAATCTGAAATAACGTTATATACACAACAGAAAGGCTTTTGAAAGTATAAAAATAACATCTTTATGCCAGTTAGTTACCATGCTTTGACAGTTCTCTCAGTGCCTACACATGCAAGACAATAATCTAGATGCAGAATAATTCTGCATTTGTAGAATGTATCAGAATATAAAAGAGATTAACATGTGACTAACTCTTGTTATTTTCAGAATGGATATGTATTCAAAATATCTTTATAACCAATACTGCAATATTCCAGTCTCTGCATGTATATGTGTAGATAAGCAGCTTTCATTTTACTTAATTTTAAAATCTCCTGCGAGCTAGTAATCCACACTAAAAAGCTATGATGGTTCTAATGAATCTAGTTATACAAAGCAATTCAAAATGTACAAAAACTATAAAAAGGGAACATTTATTGCCATGCGCAAAGCTTAAGTATGTTCAACTAAAAACTGCATCAAATGCAGCTTTATTTTCCCCCCCAAAAAAACCCCAAAACAAACAAACAAACAAAAACAACCCCAAAACAAAAGGACACACAAAGCAATTTACATCAACACTCTTAACATTAGATCAGCAGAATCAGCTCTGTCTAAATACCACCAAGGGTAACACACATTCCTTTTGCTGGTGCCTATCAGATCTTCAAATCCATGGGAACATAAAACCAGGAATCTTCATTCCCCACAGTCAAATCAGATCATGAAATCAACTGAAAAGAGAAGTGTATTAGTTTTCTCCTTTCTGTCAGTTTAGTTACATAAAGCTACTCCTTTTCCATCAGACTATCAAGAAAATGCACTCTACTTTAGCTATCACAAAATCCCAAGAACATCCCTACAGCAAACAAACTGCTCTCTTACACCTTCATTGATAACATGTATGCACAGCACATAGACACAACTGTTTCTAGGTAGCCATATATCAACATATGCAAATGAAGCCACAAGAGAAAGTTACTTTATTAACTCCACTACGAAAACCTCACTTCTCAGGTTCCATTTTCAGTTTGGGTGCAAGCAAAAGTAACTGAACTTGAAAATTTTTTTACTAATCACCAACCACAGACCAGACTACAAATTCTTTGTCATGAATACATTAGATCACTAATCTTCAGTGCAGCAAACTCTTCTGAAGGCAACATAACTGAGCTAGCAGGAGCAAATGCAGAGAAAAGCTACCTGTCCTCTTTTGCCTTCTCTCCTTGCCAAAACTTGCAGGTCTGCAGAACTTATAAAACCTCACACATTGTTACCTAAAATATACATATGGTCAGTGCATGAATTACAGTGCACCTTACAGTCAAGGCTGTTATTTAAAGCAAATGCATAGCTTTCAGAGCATAAAAGTCATCAAAAATGATGATAGCTTGATAGCTTTAATTTTAGTTTTGCTTACCAAAGAAACTCATGAGAGTAGTAGAGATACAAAAGGAAAAAAATCAAATTAGGACCAGAGCTCAGGTTTACTGGACTACTAAACTTCCAATACTATACAGGAGGCTATTAAAACTGTAACAGGATGCCATGCTCCTTTCTAAAAGGCTGAAGAAAAAACACCCCAACCCAGCACGTTTTCTAAATGATGAAGTTTTTACCTCTTTGACTGTTTTTTTAATGAAGTCTTTCCTGTCAGATAAATCATAACTAGGATAGTTTTCATACACCTAAAAAAAAAGAAAAGTAACAAAACAAACCTTAAATTACTTTCATTCAATGTACTGTATTAACAGAAGTTGCTTAAATGAAATTAAGGCAAAACCTGGTATTTCTAGTATACCAAAATGCCCTCTGTTAATTATGGGAAGTGAAAAGCTTATTTCCTGTCTTTATTTTGACCACATAAATATTTAAATACTCTTCTTTATGCTTAGTCACTGAAAAAACTCATGCTATAATTTTTCATATTAGTAAACTGGAATGCCTAGCTTGACTTATCAGGCAATTAAGAACTCTCTAGTCTTTGTCTGACATGCTCTTTAAGTGTCAGATACCCCTGCACTAGCATAGAAAGCCAAATAAATATCAAATCCTGATGTTTACTTATTTTTTTTTGGTAGAAGTAAAACTGTGATCCTTTCAGGTGACTAACAGAAAAGCCAACATATCTGAGTGTTATTCTACAACTATTTTTCTGTTAAAAAGATGCCAACACTAACAACCAATGCAAAAAATTTTAGTTTAGTATACCAAATTTCAGACTTCTAGAAGGATTAGAAAAGGACTGTGACAAAAGTTTGTACAGAATATAAATAAATCGTTTTCTTATAACTTTTGGCTTCATTTTCTCAAGACAACCTCCTGGAAGTACAAGGAAAATAAACACACAGCTTGACTGTAGAAAACATCAAGGTAACAGTATTGTCTGTGTGTAGTAACTTTTCCCTACCTTTCCCTTTTCCAGCCACATGGACCCTTCCTGGCATCTGTCTTGACAATCAACGAATTCCTTGCTGAATTCGTTCAACTCACTAACTCAGATAAGAACTATTAATTTTTTTGCTGATAGATGAGAGTTGAATGGACTCAGAAAAAGCACATAGGAAGAAAGAGAACAAAGTGAGTAGGAGAAATTCACAGAGAGCGGGACACAGTCTCCCTTTTGATAGTAGCAAGCTCCTGCACCCTCTCAACATCTCAAATACTTTAGTACATGGCATTTGTTCTGGAGGTAATACTGCTACCTTCCATGTAGCTATTTTCTCTTTGGGGATTTCAATTCCAATGTTGGGTATCAGTGTTGCATTCTTTAAGATTAAAGCTCTCCTTGTTATAGCTGTTAGTAAATAAATCAATGAAAAACTAGTTTGTTTCTGAACCATTGTGCAAAGTGCAAACCTCCACTTCTGATACAATGACAAAAGTCAGTTCATAGACAACCTGTTGCCTAAAATGAGACCGCAATATCATACTTCCTTACCTCCTTGCAAATTTGTTTCATTGTGACCTCCTCCAAGTTTGCATTGGCCAACAAGTTCTTGACAGTTTCTTTAATTTCTTCATCTGTGGGTGGCTTCTTCAGCTTTTTAATTAAGGGTTCATCATCTGAACTATCATCAGACTCACTTTCTAAGTAGGAAGAATAATTCGAGTTACAATAAAAGATTTTCAATTTGCCTGCTTTCTTCCTCCAAAACAGAAGCTATCAGAACTTTCCCCAAATAAATGATGCAGATGTTCTCCCTCAAAATAGATATCTTGCCAGACCACCCATTTAAAGATAAAGGTAGTGCTATCAGCACTACATTTATTTATGAATCTGCACCGCTCTTGATGAACTATCAGTTTACAAATCAATATGTACTCTAAAAGGTATGGGACAGATTAATCTATCAAGCTAAAAAATGGTTTATCATAACAATTTTAAATTGAGGTCTTATGGCCCTTAAAAACAAAACTCCAACAAGAATCAAAAAATCCCCAAAAAACCGAAAACCCCCCAAACAAAAAAAAAAACCAAACCCCACTTATCTGCTTTAAAAAGGAGTTTGCATTCTTCTTTTGATTTTTTTTTTTTTTTTTTTTTACCCCAGCAGCGCTGTATACAAGGATCTTGTAATTTTGGAATGCTACATTACTAAACATGCTATTGGAAAACCCACAACAACAAATTAAGGGAATCATAAAGGAAGTTCAGTCAAGAGGCACAGGACACTCCTACAATCTCTTCCAGCAGCAAAAAAATTAGACTGAACAACTCCACTCAGTTCCTGCACTGCCAACAACAACAAAAACATTAGAGCAGATGCCAAACAATGTAGATAATGAGCTCACAGAAAGACCTACTTAACATTTTGAATTTTGTACCAAGAACATACACTCAAAACAGAAATACAGGAAGAGTACAAAAGAAATTATGAATATATTACACAACTTATATGCAAAACACATACATGACATTTATATGTGTGCATGTGTTGATGACAAACTAAAGTGTACACACAGAGTCAGTCAATCTGAAAATACAGAGTTCAGCACAGACCAGTTAACTCTGCTGAAAAATAACGCTATGAAGGAAATTCAGCATAAATCCATGCATGAGAGTTTAACCATTCCTTTTCTTAACATGCTGAAAAGCAGTGTAATTAATCTGAACCGATGTCTGCTACAGCATGCATATGCCAATTGCTGGCATTAAATGAAGTATGTTTGCAGCATGAATATATATGCTACATTAATAACTCATACTACAATTGTGACAGAGGCATGGCTGCTACCTCAGAAAGCAAGAGAATTTAAAGTGATAAAGGACCTCTGAAGATCATCTGGTTTAAGCTGTTAGTCAAAACAGGGCCAAGTGGAACAGGGCCCTGCCAGGCTGAATTCTGAACATCTCCAACAGCATGGATTCTACAACTGCTCCAGGCCCTGTTTCCATGTGACCAACCTCATGGTAAAGCTTTTCTGCCCCATAACTGCAATTGCAATTTCCCTGGTGGCAACTTGCACCTGGTACCTCCCATCCTCTCATTGTGCACTTCCAAGAAGAGCCTGGTCCTGCCTTCCCCATACTCTCCCACCATTCAACAGCTGTAGAGTGTACTATGATCCCCCTTTATCCATCTTTTCTTAAGGCTGACCAAGCCCAGTTTCCACAGCTTCTCTCCCTGTATCATGTGCTCCAGCCGCTGGCCATCTTGGTGACCCCCCACTGGACTCGCTCCATTATGTCTGTCATGCACCCCAGAGCACAAAGCTGGACTCTGTTCTTGGAGGCAGGCTCACAAGGGCCAAATAGGGGGTAAGAATCACTTCCCTCAAGCTGCTGGCTATACATGTACTGAAACAGCCCAGAGTGCTATCACTCTTCCTTCTCATAAGGGCACATTGCTGAGTTGGGTTCAACTTGCTGTCTGTGAGAACCACCTGCCCCCTTATCCTGATCCTTTTCTGCAAAGCTGCTTGGAAAGAAACCACTGTCCCCAGCTGCACTGCTGCAATCTTTACACAGGTATTAATAAACTCAATATATGGACAGCTTTTATGCATATCAATAGGACATGTGTAGAACCCATATTTATGTTAACAAAACCCACAACAAGCTGCTGACCAAAGGACATGGACAGTGAGAATATATACTTCTGGATCGGTAAGATTTGTGTGAAGTCATTAAACAGGCACCAACAGAATTTTGCTAATATTCTTCCAGCAGAAACAAAAACTAGGCTGATAGTTTCAGTTTATATGCAAATACAAAGTATTATATGCAAATACTCAACAGAAGTTACAAAGCACACCCAACACAGACCTTGTTTAATTACTGTTGCAATGAAAAGAACATCAAGTAGCAAGCCAAGGATCCGTCAAGTTCTATTTTCTTTCACAATTAGGTGCAAAAGCTTGCTCTCTAATAAGCATGCCAGTTAAGCTACAAGTCAACGTATGATGAAAGATTTAAAGCATTTACCTTTTCTGGAACTGTTCTGACTTTTTTTAGTAGTGCTGCTATCTGCCTTCTTGACATTTGCACTTTTCACAGCTTTCTTGGTTTTGGAAGTACTCTTTTTAGATCTTTCTCTTTTTGATGTTTTTCTAGGAGGCTATAAAGAAGAAAACCAGAAGATCAAAATGATGGCTTCTACTCAAACAATACATACATCTTTTCCACAACAGAAGTTATTATTTCTGTTAATACAAACTAAATCAGCATGTTTGATTACTGAGTTTTGCTGGCAATTTCTACCTGTATACTACAGCGGGAATATGTCCATACACAGTACTCCTACATTCTTTTAGATTTCACATTGTCCTTCTATGTGGACTCTTAAGCTTAAACAGTGAGAACTTTCTGATGGCACTAGCAGTTTGGTTGTGCTACAGCTTTCTATTTGTAATTACTTATAATTAGCTCATTAAATAGTTGTAAAGATTCATTTAACTTTTAAAGAGTGAAAACAAAAGATTTTTCAGTTTTTCAGCTTTCAAATTTCTGCTAAAAGCTCAATCATCAGGTACAAAGTCAGAAGACAAACCTGGGACTCAGATTTCAGTTTCTCATAAAATTACACTCCCCAAGCACACAAAAGTATTTCAGATATCTTTTTCTTCCAGATAAGATTTTTTGTATTGTTGTCCTGGGTTCAGCTGTAGCAGTTATTTTTTCTCCTTCCTAGAAGCTGGTGCAGTACTGTGTTTTTGACTTTAGTCTGAGAACAGTTCTGATAACACACCAGTGTTTTCAGTTTTTGTTAGGTAATGCTCACTCTGACCAAGGACTTTTCAGTCTCTCATGCTCTGACAGCAGGGAGGGGCACAAGAAGCCAGAAGGAAGCAGAAACAGGACACCTGACCCAAACTAGCCAAAGGGGTATTCCATACCCAGTATATAAACTGGGAAGAGTTACCCAGAAGGCCTAGATCATAGCTCGGGACAGGTTTGGTATTGGTCGGTGGGTGGTGAGCAAGTGTATTGTGCATCATTTGTGTTTATTGTTTTCTTTTCCCTTTCCCCTTTTAGTTCAATATTCTCTCCCCTTGTTATTTCCCTTACATTATTATTACTGGTGGTAATAGTAGTAGTAGTTTTGTATCTCAGTTACTGGACTGTTCTTATCTCAACTCATGGGATTTACATTCTTTCAATTCTCCTCCCCATCCCTCCAGAAGCAGGGGTGGAGTGAGCGAGCAGCTGCATGGTTCTGAGTTAATGGCAGGGCTTAAATCACCACAGTTGTTCAAAGGAAGAGTTGCAATCAAAAGACACACAACTCTGAGGCAAATCTATTCCAGTCACTCCATGCGCAGGATTCCCACAAGCTGGGGCAGCAATGCTTTGATGCCTACATCCTTCAACCTGTGGTACGTTAAAGGGTGCCATAAACCTAACCTTTTTTTCTTTTTCTTTTAATGCTGCAATCTTAAAGTTGTACAAATGTAGCCATTTTCCATTTGATCTTCTACGTTCAAACTAATTCAACATACTAGTGCTTTTGCAATACTTAAGCTTTTATGCAATTTAACTTCAGTTTCCAAAGACTTCAGTCTGCTCAACTATTGCTGAGCACTTTGGAGGTTGCAAAGATCTTTGTTAGGCTGCTTACTACATTGCTTGCTCTATCTTTGTGATCCAAGACATAGAATCCTAAAAGAGGTATTAGAACATAAAATCCAGACGAAATATGGATCGAAGACCCAAAACCAATGCAGTTAGGTAGATCAGAGAAATTTACTGAATTCAAACTTAAGTCATAGGCATCCAATCATACCCTACACAGAAAAAACCAGATATAAATAGATACTGGGAATTTTTATGAAACTACAATAAAGTCATCACAGATGATACAAGAAATGCAATCAATTATGTCCGAAATCCTGGCTAATCCAAAATGATGTAGAACAAATGGTTTTATAAAGTACATGCATATATCCAAGAATCAGAACCTTTGGCTTTTATCTTACTGATTCTCTAACACACTAAAAAATTATGAAAATTTCTTACAAATTGCAGCTGTTTCCTTTTTTTAACTATTCATTCAGTTAAACATCACTTACCCCCCAACTGTGTTCCAAGAATTACCAATCAAGAACAACTACGCAATGACAAATTGCAGACAAACATTTTTAGCCCTATGCTGAAAAGCAAACGAAAAACCTCATTACCTCATCTTCACTTTCTTTTTCTTCTGAAGAGTCATCCTTTTCTTTCTTTTCATCTTCTTCACTACTAGATTCATCTGACAAGATCTCTGGACACTTGGTGCGTTTTGATTTTCTTGTTGTTCCAGTGCTACTGCGCTCTTTTTTGCCACCTTTGCTTGGTGTTTTTTTGGACTTCGGCAATGGCTGAGAAAGAAGGATGCGTGTAATCCAAGTACAAATACAAAAGTGAATTTAAAAAAATATAAATTGCTTCAAATCACATAAAAGAGAACAAATATAAAACTTTAGCCATAACATTGTGCATTAAGCAGAAATTCATTGCAGAGATAGAGCTAAGTAAAATGAAATTTCTTCTAAGCTAAGCATCCCCTTCAGTCCCCTAACCAAACAAATCTTCAAAGGTTGGGGGTTAGGGAAGGGAAGCAAGGAAAGCAACCTAGCAAGAACCTTTTACCGACCTATATCCTCCCAACTCATAAAAGCACACTTTTTTCTGGTAACAAATTAGCTGACAACTCTTCTGTAGACTTCAAGGAAGGAATTCTGACATGTCTTATGCAAAACTGCATTTTACTGTCACTCAATACTAGTGCACCTAAGCCAGCATGCAGATTTCCTGAACAACAGTCTAACTATTCAAGTATTGCTTTTAGACTAAAAACTGAAACTCCAAGATGAATAGAGTTTCATAGTCTTGGCAGCAGAATCTAGTACACGAGCATACACTAGTTAATGCAAGTTTTCCTAGCGTTACAACAAATTTCATCTTATGATGACCAAATGTGATCACATTCACTTGCCAACTTGTAGCATACCCAGGTAACATCTGACTGCTTATTTTCCTGTCCTTTGATGTTTTATTTCTTTGCTGACACCATTTTTTTTTCTCCCCTTTCCTGCTCACATATTATGTTTATTCCCCTCTATTCACCCATAAAGCAGAAGCTACTTATGGTATTTGGGCATAGTTTCCTGTGTTGACTACATACACCTATGTGCACTAACAACGTATAACAGGTACACTTACATATAAGCATATAGTGCCTAAGCTTTCACCCCATTGTAAGTGCCTGCAAGAGCAGAACTACTCTCTTTCAAAAGCCACTGCTACTTCAGTAGGTACAACATAACTGTATTGCCACTGGTAACATGCAAATAACCACCAATAAAGACAGTTGCATTTTTCATCAAAACAGAGCTTTAAAAGTGAGTGTAACAACCTGCATCTCACCTTGCCTGAAGATTTTGGATGCATTAAGAAGTTTAAGATTCTGGTTATGAGCTCACTATTAACACCTGATCTTTCCAAGTCAAGAACTTCACAGATACTTTTCAACATTGCATTTCTAAATCTGGGGAGGGGAAGAAAAAAAGAAAAAAGAAAAAAAGAAGAGAGAAAAATCAGTTTCACATCCTAAACAACCAGTCAACATTTGACTCCTTGAAACTGCCATCCGGTTTGTGCCTGCAACTGAACACTTAAGTACATTTCCAGTCTTACCTATCTTACACAGAGAAATAACACCCCACTACATAAAGCGAAATAAAACAAAAACCCCAAATCCACACGTGTAAAATAGAATATATATATATATCAAAAAAAGTTATAAAATCTCAGGGGGGAGAGGGGGAAAAATCTTCTCCAGCACCTTTCTTAACCTACCACATTGGAAAGAATCAATCTTGGGACAGTATATCCAGTGGCTGCAAGACCAGGGGGATTCCCTCAATTTTCTCTACTTCCTAACCCTCTTAGGGTAGTACCTTTGATGAAGATACAAGGTTATGAGAAACTCTGACATTCACCCCTTTCAAGATCCAAAAAGATCTTGGATCAATTGGCCCCCTTTATCATTTGTTCCACTGGTATTGAAAAAAGTGAAAAGAGTCAGATCCTGTGAGGGTATGACATCAGATTAGAAGCACGATGAGATTTTAAAAACAAAACCAAAAAACTCCTACTTACTCTACTCCTAACTTCCCTTCAAATGCTTATAACTTTCCTCTTCACTCATTTTGTACAATGCTGCCTGAAGTGGATTTTGTTGTCTGACCATTTTTTTGCAAGTTTAATAGCTATTTCTGATAATCAAATTAAAAGGAAACTTACTTTTTATTGTTTATTTATTATTTATTATTGTTTGTTTAAAGCCAGTGCAGCTATTCCATGGTGGCCTACAACTTCCCTAAAGTAGTATTTAATTTCAGACTGTCCCTTTAAACTCACAGACTTTAAAGGGGGCAGAACAACTTTGTTCTCTGATATTTTAGGGCATGGGAAGAGGAAATCTTGACAGGTTTTATGTATTTCCCAACCTCAAAGTATAGTCCATCCACCACCCTTCCAACAATGAAATAAAATCTTTCAATCACTTTTCTAGACAAGGTTATAAAAAATTTTGTGTGATCTTACTATGTGGAAAGCCTTCCTGTTTAGTTTCTGGGCATACACTGAAGACTTGTAAGGTATTACTGCAGAAACAAAGTCAGTCTCTTGCATTTTGAAAGACAATAATACTACAGAGTTAAAGCGAGTTAACTTGTTAAGAGATTTTAAAACTGCATAGTGTTGAAGTTTGTTTCAGACCTTCAAGACCTTGTATATTGAATTTAGGATTTTATGGTTCTATTGCTGCTTTAACTAAAATTGCTTACAACTTGTGTTACACATGGCATTTTTCCTTGTATTTTAACTTGGAACCAACCTTTCATATTTCTAATACTTTGACAGTACATCTGCAGGTAACAGCAGTCCTAGGTATTAAAATACAATTCAAATGTGGAATAAACAAGTGCACACAAAGTTCTGAGTCAGTAATTTCCACAGCAAGTATTTTTGACTTATAAAATACAAGAACTCTAATCCACACATCAACCTCAACCCTCTTTCTTTCTAATTTATAACCACAATAGTCAGATTCTGCAAAATAAATTTTGTCTTTTGTTTACCTCATTCAATGTTGTTAAAATATGACGACATGCAAGTGTCATGCAGGCAGAAATCGACCACATAGAAGAAATAATCTAATCAGCAGCATCTCATACATAGCTATGAAAAGCAGCAGAATTTAACACAGTAATGCAGGCATGCAGGGCTTAATGGAACAGTCAGGTTTCAGACTATTTGATGAAGACTGAAGAGTAATAAAACTTAACTAGCAGCTCCTTCATATTGAAAATACAAAGAAAAAAATAAGTACAAACATATTTTGTGACCTTCTGCAGATAAAGGAAAACATTACCCAATAAAACCAATGGGAAACAGTTAAAATTCCCATTCTGAGACAGTTCGTCTTGTAGATTCACATGTATTTGACAAACCCTGGTCCTAGAAAATTGTGTATCTTGCAATTGCAAGATTTGCAAGAAAACTGCAAAAAGGGAGACTTGCAAATTTTTACTTCTGGAAGCCTTCACACTATCAACAAACTGACACTAAAAAAAGATTTAGAATCAGTTGGGTAGAAGTTAGGAGGTCCTTTGTTACTAGGTTTTTGGTTGGTTGGTTTGTTTTGGGGTTTTTTGTTTTGTTTTTTTTTTTTTTTTTTCGTTTTTTTTGTCACAGCTAGGTGCACAGGCATGCAAGGGCATTTTAAAACCCTTTCAGAACAGTCAAAATCAAGCTGCAGCAGTTTATCCTGTAACAGAAAAGCAGCTAATGTGGGGAGACAGTAAAAAAAGAAATATTGATAGACTACTTGCTACAGCAATTCTAGGAATAAGACTATGTTTAATACATAAGCAGAAATAGCTTTGATTCTGAAGGAGAAAGGTTTTGAGGCATAGAAGAATGCAAGTTTGCAGCATGAATAGGGCACAATGTATTTGCAACACTGGGGAAATAATGTTTTCTTCTCACTTGGCATAAAAATTTGCTAGTTAGCATGTAATAGTTAAAATCATCTTCAGAGATTGGTTTGTGTGATAAAAATCAGCTCAGAAACAGATCATAGAGCTCTAAGAAACAGCCATTCAGCTTAAAATTATATTTAATCTGAAGTAAAATTTGAAAACAAGGAGTGTATATAACATGAGTCAAGATATGATAAGAAGCAATAATTACTTTTTTAACATTTCTTCCTTCTTTTTATATTGGTCACTTCCTTTTTCAAATGGGAACCCGCTGAACTGACCCACATTCTTCTTTAGGGAAGCAACCTGGAACAGAAAACACAGATTACTTTCCAATGCAAGTACTTTCAAGAGATTTCATCCAATTACACGTCAACCCTACATACAAGTCTATTCTAGCATTTAGCTTTCTGTTGACAAAAAGTCATACCTTTTAAGTGGTAACACACATGCCTTTATTTATGTCATGACAGCCATACTACAACAAATTTACTAGCATGCTAGCATGCATCTGTACTAGTCGTATTTAGTTCCTGGTTTCTGTGCTAGCTGCTCAGATTTCCAAAATACAGAGATTAAAAGTACCAAGTTCTTGTGATCTTGTTACTTTAAAGAACTTCTCCTAGGTAAAAATCACCCTCCGTTTCAAGCTTGTTTAGAATGTATTCCATGATTATTTACAGATTTACACAAATATGAACATAGGTAGCCTGTTGCATACTTTGCACCATGAAATTTGTTACAGAACAGTGAATTTTATTTTTACTATATAATCTGCTAAAGCAGATTTAACTGACTTGCTTTTCTAAAGTCTTACATTGGACCATGATTATACTTTTGAGCCTTTTCTTTAGCATGACCAATTTTTGCATTTACATACCACTTGGTTTAAAACTTCTACCATTATATTTGTAGTCTAAACACAGTTAACTTTCATTGCAAAGCCTTTACAATGGGAAAATTGCTCCCATCGAGATACCAATATATTTAAGTTCTTTGTTTTCACTCTCTTTTTATCAAAAAAGAAGTTAAAAAATATCTCCAAATCTTTCATTCTCCTGAGATTTTTAACACTATCAAGAATAATTTGAACTCACTTTCAACAGTTCTATAAATTTTGCTCCTGGTATTTCTCCATTAGTTTATAATTTTACCAAAGCTAAGCTCCTTTTTCCAAAGAGAATTGTTTTTGTCCAGCACCTAGAGAAAATTTGCAGATGGTATTGGTATGGTTTATTAAAAACATTAATCATGATCCAAAGCACATACAGAATGTGCATACAAGACAACATTTCATCTTCGCTATATTAAACAGCATTCTGAGTTCCCAGCAATACCAGTTAAATATAGTTTTGGATGAAACCATACTGATATATTTCCAAGCAAATAAATATATTTTCATATCTTTGGACTCAAACAACTGGGATGCTGCAGCAATTCAGCTGGACTTTTCAACAAGTCTATGAACAAAAGACTAAATGTGGGAGGGTAAAACAAAGTGTGGGGGGTGAGAGGTGGAAATGTAATCAAGTGGTATGGGAGAGAAGGGCGAGAGCTGTATTTCAACAGCAGTTGTGCCTAATTAATATGATTTCGGAGTACCAAGTATCAATTTACATCATTTGAACATAATTAAGAAATGGCAAACAGATGCATCTATTAGTTTATTAGATAAATTATATACCTCCACCCAAAGATGTTAGGATGGTTTCATGAAGGGTAAAGGGATCAATTTGACAACTTTTATGATAAAGTCAGTTAAATCAAAAAGTTACATGGTTCTGCCATGGTACCTTCCCTACCAAACAATTAAATTCTACTGCAGGACAATCCAAAAGTTTGCAAAACTTTGAATGCACCAAGTTAGAAATTCTCTAGTCTGGTCTACTGCCATAATGAATAAATAGCAATTCACAGAAGTAGGTTTTAGTGAATCTATACTGTTATTTTTCTGAATACATGAGGCAACAGATCTTTCTTTGCCATTCAAACAAGCACTGCATTAGCAGCAGTGGTCTGAAGTATTACTAGCAAGCTAGCATGCATCTACACTAGTAGTCTTCAATTCTTGGTGTCTGTGCTAGCTGTTCAGGTTTCCAAAATACAGAGACTAAAAACAAATTCCTATAAATAGGATGTGTATTGAAGTAACAAAACCTAATCTGCTTCAATTTCTCTACACCCATTTTCCCCTCTTAGCAAGGAAAATGGGTCATATTTACTCTGAAATTTAAGGCACAATCACTGATACATAAAGAGCTCCAAGAATGATTTGTTATTGCACTTTAACTTTCATCCTTAAATAAAAAAGCAAGCATATAATTTTTAACTAATATTTTAATTATCTTAAATAAATGTGCCAAAAATCACTACTAAGATTTTACATATAATGTAGTTTTACTTTCTACTGCTTTATGCAAACTAAAGGAGAAAATCACTAGGTCAGTAGCAATGTATTAACATGGTTC
The DNA here is from genome assembly GCA_009867235.2 of Psittacus erithacus. Classification (NCBI taxonomy): domain Eukaryota; kingdom Metazoa; phylum Chordata; class Aves; order Psittaciformes; family Psittacidae; genus Psittacus; species Psittacus erithacus. The sequence continues at coordinate 33,260 of WYDI02040430.1, forward strand.
AAACATTAAACAAACAGAAGTACTAAGAAAAAGCTATGTTCAACAAAATAACTACATGGAGTATTTAATGCTCCATCCCTGGGCTTGTTCAAGGCCAGGTTGGACAGAGCCTTGGGTGGGATGGTTTAGCGTGAGGTGTCCCCATCGATGGCAGGGGGGTTGGAACTAGATGATCTTAAGGTCCTTTCCAACCGTAACTATTCTATGATTTTGACCATTATCTGCATGTCAGCAGCCAATAGCATGTGAACCATAAAGTATTTCCAGCTCATCCTCATAAGGTAAACCACTCCTCCTCCCATTAAAATAGAATAAAAATTAAGAAACTATAATAAAACATTTTCACTATGCATGAGAAATAATAGATATAAGATTGATTTTAAATTCTTACAGTGCCTGGCCTGTTGTAGAGGAGTTTGTGCAGGTTCCTAAGTTCGTCTGTCTTCTTTTTACTCAGGAAGAATTGTATCCTTTCTATTTCACAGAGTTTTTGTCCTTTTCCTGAAACAATTACAATCAATTATGCTATTCATCACATTCATCACTGTGTTCATAACTTCAAATATCTACTGTTTTGTTAAAACAAAGCAAAGAAGCTATTAAGCAGGCCTCTTCCTATCAATTAGGCATCCTGACAGTCTCCTTATCTCTTACTTGATAGTACCTACACCAGTGTAACAAGGACCTGGCACTTTTTATTCTAACTGCTCCTGCCTTTGTTAGTGGTGGCTAGGTACCGAAGATCCTATTCCAGGTAAGTGGAAACATTATCTAACTTTTACAGTTTAAACTGATGTTACAGAATAAAAGAGGATTTTCATATAATTATAACAGCCTTATCATTTAAAATTGGATAATGACTCTTAAGTTAGGTCTCATCTACAACAAATTAGTAATTTGATCTTTTAAGGTTTCATTATCAGTTCTAACACTCACAGCTCTTACATGAGAGGACAAGCTTACCTGGTGTAATTGTAAAAGGTTCCTTTTGCAACGAGGACACTTGCATGGTCAGTCGGTCAACCTTCTTTTTCTCCCTTTTCCCTTCAACAATTAGACTCTTTTCTGCAAAAGACAGCTTCCTTAAACACAGTATTTTTCATTACATAAGCAGATTTGACTGTAGTGACAAGCAATACAACACTGAATTTTTGACATGGCAAACAAAAAACGGATAATGACATAACCAGCTTCTATGACACTTTCAAACCTTTGGTCAATAGGTCAATGGGATCCTATGGATCTCTGTGTGTGTGCGCATATGTAACTAGAGGAGTCTCTAGTTCTTAACCACCGTCCTGTATCCAACTTTACCTACACACAACAGCTCCACTTCAGCTTTCCTGGGGAGAACACTACCACCAGATGGGCAAAAGGAGAGTCCAGCATGCCTACAGATGCTTTCTCTTCCCACGACTGGAATGCAGATCTTGCACGTATCAGCAGAAAAGGCAGAATCACAAGATCAGTGGGACTGTACTACACTTCACAGGGCTACGCAGCTTGCCACTCTGGAGGGCACAATACAACTGTCACAAATACTACAAGAATACTACTTCCAATAATTCTGATACTGTTTAGGAATGAATACATTGTTTTATGTATATGCTGTACATCACTACTTCAATGATGCTATGTCAGGAGAGAAACCCAAAGCCTGACCTCAACATTTCATACTAAAATACTTGACCTCAAATCAAACTATCCTTAGCACTAAATATATGGACTGTCCTGGCTTTAACATCTGAAAGCAGCTTCAAAATCTGTATGAACATAATCAAGCCTGGATACGTATCTGCTGAAAACAGAGCAAAACATACTTGTGTGTACAAAAGAAACAGTTGTTTCTCTAATTCTAATTACTCTATTCAAACAGCATAACCTCTTTTCTTTCTACTACCTTTCCTAAAGACAGCCTTATGCTCTTTTAAGAATCCAAGACCATGAGTGACTAAGTTTTCACTGCGTCAAATAACAGCTCTATTTCCATGGATGCTTTTATTTGCAGAACAGGTGCCTAGAAATTTCATGATGGAAATTCACATTTTTGCATCGTAGTTCCTTCATCACATCTTCTAATCCTTGACTATCCTATTCAATTACATGCCACAACAAAAAAAATGCTCTGCTTACTCATCTACGATATCACTATGATTTATATTGTCAAATTTAGTCAAATGGGATATCTCCCCTCCAGTATAACTGAATTTTGGTACCCAGTAAATTAAAATCCATAGTAGTTAAGCAAAGACATCTGTATTGTTTCCAAAGTTGTGGCACAGATTTTTGAAGTGTCTCTCTTCTGCAAACATAAATCACTTCTGAGTGTTACTGGCAAAAAAGAATTCTTTTTTAGATATGCATTTTTATACAGATATTTTTGTAAAGGATGCTACTTATTCCAAGCATCTAGAAGTTTATACAACAACAAAAAAAACCCTAAAATCCTAGTGTAGGAACCCAGGACACCAACAATTCTTTCAATCTTTCCTGAAGAACAAGAGCATTGATGTTTCTAGTGTCACCTGTTACAGTCTACTGGGAAGTGATTTATGACCCATGAGATAGATATACCATGGAATCTCCTAAACCAGAATCGTACAATTAGCTGAAATTACAGGAGAATGCATTCAATAAGCCTGGCAGTTTTTAAAGGACAACTTATTCAGTGGAAAAACAAGTACCCTTTTCTTCCTCCTCCTCCTCCTCTTCTTCCTCCTCTTCATCGCTTTCCTCAGTTTTGTCTTTGTTTTCAGTTTCAGATTGTTTCTCATCTGCTTTTTCAGATGACATTGTATCTTCTTTTGATGAAGCAACAGAAGACATAGTGTATGGTTCTATAAAAACAAGTCAGGGAAACCACCATCAATACAGCATTATAGATGATAAATACAGGAAACTTACTTTTTAAAAACATCTTCTACAGTCTACGTGATGTCACAATGCTCGTATTGCAACCGTTCACATTTTTTAAGACATTAAAGTATTCTGCACGCACATAATAAAAAAGGTTTTTGAGGAACAGTTGCCATCCATTCCGCAATTAGCCTGGTTAAGGGCAGTTTAAAAGGTTATAAATTCTTTCTGCAAACAGGTTTTTGTGAAGCACTCGGAAACACCCACTCAAAGCAGCTGATGATGTTACCTATTGAGAACTGTCATGTTTTAAGGTATTTTAGTGCACCGTATTATAAACTGAATAGTTATTTCTGATAATGGTTAACTCTGCCTACAAGGTTCCTAATAAGTTGAATAAGCTACATATTTAGATGGGAAATGAGAACCGAAGAATAAAAAGTTATAAGGAATTTGGAAAAAATTAACACTGCTTTCAGATCTCAGAGAGCTGAGACATCTCAAGGTTTAAAAATGCTTTTTGGCTTTAATCTGTAGATCTACAACAAAAAATAATAAATGCTTCATAGGCAGCATGTTTAAAAGGAGTCTTTTCTTAGCATCTGAAGTGGCTTAAATGTTAACTTAAAAATTTAAATATCTCACTTTGGCAAGTACCATTTCCCTACTGACTGAGAATGTCTATCTAACAAAGGAAGATAAACAAATCTGTGAATGTAAAATAATCTAGCTTTCAGAATCTTTCACTGTTTACAGATCTGGAACAAAATACAACATCAGTTGCATAAGCCCTTGTGAAAAAAGTATCATGTGGATAAACACTTTCTTTTTTCAATATTATAAAGCCAGTGTTATTTGTAGGAGGTTAAGATGAATGAACAATGAAATCAACTGCTTACTTCAATATCAGCAGGTGCCAGAGAACAGCAACACACCGAATGACAGAAAATATGAATTACATTACCAATAGGAAAAAGAAAGTTTACTACTCTTTGCTAAATCACAAGGGAGAAAAAAAATTACATCTTTTTCAGGGTATTACTACCAGTATTTAATTTGACATGGAAAAGTAACCCGACTTTTTCATTATGTGACTCTGAATTTTACTTGTCTGCACACCTGGAAGTGCAAGAACTACAAATTGTCTTTCCTTACCTTTTCAACGAAGGCAGAAGGGGAATAGGAAAATTAAGAGGCTTTTTAGCGTTTCCAGCAACCAGGTCCGTGAGGACAACTTGTTTAGTAAAAAGGGAAGGAAGACCTTTAGGAAGACTTTAGCTGGGGGTACTTTCGGCCGGGAGAGAGTATCTCGCAATCCGCCCCAAAGATAATCTCGCACAACAGCACGTCCCACCCTAGTCCAACACCTTTCAGACGCGGACTCGCCACCCGTCTTCTTCCCTAGCCGGAGGTCGTAGAAAGCGACCACGATGGACAGCGCCGGAAGAAGCCGGCCGCTAAGGAGCAGGGCGGCAGGGGAGCGGCGAGCGCCACCCCTCTCCGCGCACCAGCAGACAGCGACACCGCTCCGGCCCCGCTCCCTCCGCCGCACAGGACAGGGCGCCCAGGAGACGACTCAGGCGGAAAACACAGCCCGCCGCCCCGACGAAGCCTGGGAGGGAAACGGCCCCCTTGGCGCCGCTGGGGGGGTGCCAAGCGCCCCCAACACAATGCCTGTTCCCCGGCGGGATAGAAGTCCAGCGGCGCAGCGGCTCCATTTCATTTCCCTTCATCACCCCGCCTCCCTGGCCACTCCGCCCGGCTCAGCCCAGCACAGCACGGCCCGGCCGCGGCAAGGCGACAGGGGGAGAGGCGGGAGCGCGCCCTCGGGCGCTGTTATAGCCATGGCGGCGGGACCTACCTCAGCTCGAGTCCCAGATCCTGTCTCCTTCCTCAGGCGCGGCTGCGACAGCAACAGCAACGGCGGCTAGAAGCGACAGTTACCGGAGGATGCAGAGGGCGGGGCCGGGCGCCGCTGCGCACAGCGACACACACACACCCCCGTCCCGCCGCCGACCAGTCACTCGTTCGGTCTGTCGGCCGCTCAGTCACCCTCCTCCTCCACCCCGGAATCAACAAGGTTTTCAAAATGGCGGGTTCTCGAACGCCGAGAAGGAAGCGGGAAGGCGGAGGCCAATCAGCGCCCGCAGCCCGCCCGGAGCGGGGAGGAGCCGCGTGCGCGCGCAGGAAAGGCGGTTGTGGGGGGGCGGGCAGGTGTGTGATGTGCGCGACGTGTTCCCGCCCTCCCAGGTGACGTCAGGCCGCGAGCGGCGGCGCCAGATAGTGCGCTTCTCCGCGAGGGGCGTTGGATCTGCTGAGGCGAGGAGGGTGAGACTGAATTAAATTAGTATTTAACTGTATAACTGATAGCAAATTACATTGGTATTTCACTGAATATACAGACTTAGACATAGGCAGGGCTACAAGTTCTTAAACTAAAATTTCACTGTGTATAGAGGATATGGAGATAAGGCAGGCATGCAACAAGAGAACCAGATGTCTTCTCTCGAATCAATATACGCCTTCTCTGTTGATAAGAAAAAGGCAAACGGCTAAGAAAGAAAACAACTCGAGAAACCTTTAAGAATCATAAATTAAACCGAACAAGACCATGTAGTTAATTGGAAAGACTAAACACATTCCAGTGTTCTTCGGTAACGGAGTTCCATAAAAGGGCACAATGAATGGGGGTATTTCTACCCAAACGACCACCATGACCCCCAGAGCCCATTCCTCAAAATTCACAGCATCTGCACCGCAGCCTTACCTACCCAGATCACCATATGCAATGAGTAATGAGAACTGGATGGGCACTTTGCGGAATTACAATGAATATGTATATAATGCAGATATATAAGCTGTAACCTGTCTCTTCTCGGTGTGTATGATAGGCAGAGCGATCCCCCAGGCACCCGGTACCATAATAAAGTAATGTCGGCTTTCTAACTTGTTATTCTGGTTAGCTTATTTCCTGGATTTCCGTGACAACGGGAGCGGAACATGGGTGTGCGTGAGGGCCCGAGCGGCTCCTCCGCCGTTCCTGTCCCCACGGGTGCTTTGTGGGCACCAGGCTGAAGGGCCCTTTCCCTTCTGTTTGGTCCCTTCTCCTTCGATCCCCTGAGGGTGGGAAGGGCTCCGGCAGCCCCGTTTTACTGTAACGGCTTTGCTCGCGGCTGCGACTGCTGGAGGAGCGTAGAGCGGCAGCTGCGGTACTGACAGGCTGAAGGGTCGCGGGCAACGGAAGAAAACAGAAGGAAAGTAGACGCTGGGGCTGAAGAGTGAGGTCTCCTCCTCAGCCGTGTGAAATGCGACAACTCACAGACGGCCTTCCAAACGGCAAAGGCCTGGTACTGCTCTCTGTGCTACCCCTGCCAGAACTTAAGACTGATTCTTCACACCAAAGAGGAACTTTGTGTGCCTTCAGCAGGAGTCAGGAGTACTCAGAAAGTAGGTTGGAGAAGGAAGCAGCTGGAACTTGTCTACAGCGTCCAGAGGAGGCCATGAAGATGATCAGAGGGATGGAGCACCTCTCCTGTAGAGACAGACTGAGAGAGCTGGGCTTATTCAGCCTGGAGAAGAAAAGCTTAGAGAAGACCTTACAGCAGCATTCTCCAGCACCTAAAGGGGGCCTGCAAGAAATCTGGAGAGGGACTTTTTATAAGGGCATGTAGTGATAGGACGAGGACTAATGGCTTTAAACTGAAAGAGTGTAGATTTAGATTAGGTATTAGGAAAAAGTTCTTTCCTGTGAGGGTAGTGAGACACTGGTACAGGTTGGCCAGAGAAGCTGTGGCTGCCCCATCCCTGGCAGTGTTCAAGGCTAGGTTGGATGGGGCCTTGAGCAACCTGGTCTAGTGGAAGGTGTCACTGCCCATGGCAGGGGCTTTGAAACTAGATGAGCTTTAAGGTCCTTTCCAACCCAAACCATTCTGTGATGCTGTGAATTAGCCAGTGCTGATGACTGTCTCAAAGCTACATTATGCTACCAGCAGTCTGTTGACTAGTGTGAGTAGTTGTAAATAGGCTGCTCTTAGTATGGAAGAAAGAAGAGAGAGGAAGTGAGGAAAATGTCACTCACATCAATATGGGTTGTTAATTTTAGGCATGTGTGAAGCACAGTCATGTAGAATTGGTAATAAAACTAGAAAATACGTGTAATACAAATACTACAGAATAATAGAATCTGGAATAGGAAAATACCTCAGAAATACTACAGTACATATATAGTGTACATATGGAAAGTCTGGGGAGTGTAAATTAATCATGTCCCAATTTAGGCAACAGAGATACAGATTTCATTTTCTAGAAGTTTTTAAAGCTGGTGTAATCACAGATGGTGGTGGTCTTTAAAAGGAAAATGTAAATTATTTACCAACAATACATAATTAGACAAGACTGAAGTTAACACACAAGGAGGCAAAAATATCTCATCATTAAGCCATGGGCTACACAAATGGCTCAAGACAGATGTTTGAAGACAACAGACTACTTCATGTAAGATGAATAGGTTTGTATTAGTTCAGAATCTTGACAGAAGCATCCAAAGGCTGTCCTTCAGGTTGTGATGAGAAATTAGACCGTTACTTCATCAAGAGGGACATGTTTACCCAATGGAAGTGATTTACCCAAGTAAACTCCCTATGTTAATGTTCTACACATAGCACATTAGAGCCGCATCTTGAGGAGAAATAGAAGATAATGGCTTCATTGATCCTTTTTGTGAAGACATACCACTTCAGCAGTAGGTAGACCCTTAAGCATGGACTGAATCCAGTATTTTAGGAACTAATATACTTAGTGCAGGTAAATAGCACTAAGTATATTATTTTGTCTCAGGTTTCTTCTGGCAGAACTTCAACAGCTATGATAACTAACTTCTCCGGATTCTATTTTTTTAAACCTTTTCTGCCCTTCATAGTATCTTTTTGATTTCTAAACTTATGCAATAGTTTCAGTATGCAACAGTTTTGTTATTGCATCTCTCAGACAAGATTGAGACAATATGGATTAAAAAGACTTTTAGAAAAAAACTGCAAAGCTAGAATTTAGGAGAAGGAGGGGGCAAATTTGCGAAAACTTCAGATAAATGTTAAAGGGGAATTGCTAATTCAATAAAAGAGATTGAAACTGGTTCATCTTCTCATTTTTACTATGAGTAAGAATGCTTGTTCTCAATACACTGCTTTGGGATGCATCACTGTATCAACTTGTGTATTGCTACCTTTTCTCTGCCCAACCTGATGTAATTAATAGAATGATATAGTGTCAGCTGACAGTTGAAAGGCCTGGATGAGATAATTATATTGGTGTAAAATGTTAGCGTTATCTAAGGTATTTAGACAGTGTAGTGAAAAGTACCAAACGCAACTTTAAAACCTTGGTTCTGGAAGATGGCTAAATTGGAAAGGAATAACTGGTTCCAAGAGGTTCTAGGAGTTAATGCATGAGCTGCTTACTATAGTCTGCTCTTCTTACTCCATCACAGAGAGGCTGCTCTTCCACTGCTATAGTCCCAGTGTTAAGGACACTGTCTCTAGCTGTCTCTAGTTTTAACTGCTAGCTCCACTGGCAAACATCAGTTCTGTAAAACATAGTTATCCCAGAGATACCTTGGGCTCCCTTTTTAGATACCAAAGGGTATGTTTCTTAGTTATTGTAACTCAGTAGAATTAAAAGCTGAATAATGGTTTGAAGGCTCTGTAAAGAGCTGCTGGTGGTTTTGAAGATAAATTTCAAGCTTGCGTTGTATGTTGAAATGCACCAGGCAGTGTAATTTCAAACATGGTTACCAGCCTCTGTTGATGAATATAAACAGTGCTTTTCAGTTAGTTCACAGCAGCTCGTATCAGCAAGCAATGCTTACTAGTTTTCAGCGTAGAGCATAGAGCAGTTTCTGAGAAGCTTTGGAGAATGCAAGTGTGGAATTCACAGGGTATACGAAGTCCTCCAGGATTGTGTTTGTTTCTAAAGTGGCTGGTTACTGCAGTGTCCTGCCATCAACACAGAAACCAGGAGATCTGCTGTGGGCAACATTACAGAAGAGATCTCCTGTAGTTTGCAGAGAAAGTGCCCTGCATCAAAGTAAGTACTTGGTAGCTCTCACTAGGAATTACATCCATGGAGTAAAAATACCACAGCAACAAATTATGGGATGCATTATTTTTAATAATGCATTATTTTTAATAATGCAGGTACTGATTCTTTGTGTTCTTGTGTGAGTTATATAAATATATGTACACCCTTCATCTTCTCTGTAACAGTCACATGACTGCATATTTCCTGGAAATGTCAAAGTGGCTTGTCAATGGAATACTGAGAAAAGTCTTCTGTAAATGCCAAGAACAGTCTTCATTAACATTATGGCTTTTGAATCTAAGCATTATATAATTGCTACTGAAAGCAAGAATCTAAATATGAACAGATAATTGAGGGAACTAGCATAAATTACAAGACAAACTTCTGAAAACTATGTGAGCAATATGTAGTTAAGTTATGGTGTGAATAATAACATGATGAGCATCTCCAAGTGTTCACTGCAAATTTGTGCCACATATTTTACATTTGTTGACTGCTAAATCCTTTTTAATTTCTTCACTGTGAGGGTGGCGAGACACTGGACCAGGCTGCCTGGAGAACTTGCGGCTGTCAGGGCTTTGAGCAACCTGGTCTGGTGGAAGCTGTTCCTGCCCATGGCAGGGGGGTTGGAACTAGGTGATCTTTAAGGCCCCTTCCAACCCAAACCATTCTATGATGATTCTATGATAAGAATGCCTGTTTTGCAGAGTGTTTCCTAAGGTGTCCTGCTCACTTCTGTCATCCTGCCTTCCCCCTTTCATTCCCCACCCAAATGTGTCAGGATTAGCAAGCCGTTATGTCATCCAGGTCTTATCCATTTCTTACCCTTAAGAAGCTTAAAGAGTTGTCCTTGTAAATACAGATTCTCACAAACATGAAGTGAGTAACTGTTGTGACTTGATCTAAGCAGTTTCATTATATTTTGTAAATAAATCTCTTTATGGGCCATGTTTCAGGTTAAGTTTATGCAAAATTCAGAAGAAGTTGTAAAGTAATAAGAAACATCAGAGATAGACAATCAAAACTAAGTAACATTTTCTGTCTGTGTGTGAAGGACAAGGCTGTACTCTGTCGGACTGAGTTTGGCATTGGGATTTCTGTTAACAGTTCAGTTACAAAGGCAATGGCTCTGTAAACTCTGCCATGTCGCTCCACGACACTGAGGTTAAGGGTGGCAGAAGGGCTTTCACCACAGCATCTCACACACTGCTCACTGGTCAATAACTGTTAGCAGAACTGTTAGGGTTTCTTAGCGAAGTTCCACAAGGACAGGCTCTGGCCCACAGTGAATACTTGCTCCGTTACTGGCCTCCTGCTACTTTGGGAGAGTTTTGCAATGAATAGCGTGCCTGCGTGCCAGTGAACTGTGTACACGCTTTGCAACTCTCCCTTTGGAAAAAGAAACTCTGTCAATTCATTTGTACTTTATGGTTTGAGTCTGTAAATTTGTACTTGACAGTTCTACTATAGGTTTTGGTACAGCTGGTAATTTACGATTAAACATTTTTAAACTCATCATAAATGGAAAACATTTCCAGAGGTATTACTACTTTGCGCTAGGACCAGTTTGCACTTGGCTCTTTATTAAAAGTTGGGCTACGGAGAGAAACTGGTGGTTTTCCACATACATTGCCTCTCGTTAGTGCTAACCTCTGTTTAAAAAAACACCACACCAAAACCCCAGATACGAGAAAAAGGAAAACTAATATCTTTCTAATAATTTAAGGTGATCTTCGTAATGATTAGTCGACATGACCTGACATAAGTTGACATTTTCCAGAAGACAAGAGGCTTTTCTTTTCATAGTGAGGTTCTCCCCCCGCCTTGCCGCCCGGTAGCAGCGGCATTCGCCCAGCGCCGAGCCCTTCCGCCGCTACGATGGGGAAAGGCGACATGAATTTGCCCTTTGTCCGAGGCGCCGCCAGCGCCGCCTGCAGTTCCCCGCCCGGGCGCGCCTCCGGCAGCGGCCGTAGCGCCCGGGGCACCCCCGCACCCGGCTCGGCCCGGGGCCGCCGGTTACCTCCAGTTACCTCCGCTCGCAGCGACGGGGCGGGCGTGCCAGGGGCATTGGCCCCAGCGTCCCCGTCGCCGTCAGCCGCCTCCGCCAAAGGCAGATGCGTGAGGGAAGGAGGGGGGAGAGCGAGGGAAGCCGGACCGAGATTCACTGCAGCTCCCCTGGCCACCAGCCCGTTCGTACGCGAGTACGAACCCGCGCTGCCCCCGGAGGGAGCCGCCGCCAGGCCGGAGCCGCCGCCCGGCCAGGGGCAAAGGTAGGGAACGACTGGCGGGGGGGCTCTGAAACTCGGCGGGCGACGGCAGGGGCGGTGGAGGCTGTCCCGGCTGTCCCGCACTCACGTCCCGAGCGGTTGCTGGTCGCTCTGGCAGCGGGAGGTGAGAAGCTCGGTGCCGGCGGCGGTGCGCTCCCAGTGCCGTCGCCTCCTGTTTGCTTCCCGGTCGGTCCGGTGTTGCCCCACGGCACCGAGGAGCACCTGCAACAGGGAGAAAGTGAACTGAGCGTGCTTCTCCCCCTGCCTGAAGCCAAGCAGGCTTCGGCGCCCCTACGTTTCAGGCGCACAGGTGGTGATTGCCGGCTCTGCACATGTGTGTTAATTGCGTTGTTCTCGCAAGAGATGAACTTTGCTCACTTTTGAGAATTGTGTGCGATTCCTTTTGACTCTGGCAGTTCGTGAATATAGGCTTGCTCCTGCGTTTGCTCCAGAGCTAACAGTGGCAGTGTTATCCAGTGAGGGGTTTCGTTTTACGTACAAGTAGTATTCTGAAGCCTCATAAAGGCTGATATAGAGAGAGAGATATATATTCATTTAAGCATGTACTCTGCAATTTTAACAGTGGTTTAAGGTATTTTTCCCATACCTTTTCTCTAGGTATGCTTTGTTACCTATGAGGTGTAAGTGCAACCTTGCAAAAGCTTCTAAACCTTAAGAGACTGCTACTGTGAAGGAAGTCGTTTTGTTTTCAGATTTCAGCCCTTGGTATTTATTCTGAAATACTTAAACTAGACATAGACAGAAACATTAAACAGTCTGTAGTTGAAACAATTACATATTTTATATAGAAAAAGAAATCCCAGCTGAATTTGTTTAAAGGTTTATACATCTGCTTGCTATATTCAAGCTGCTTTAAAATTCTAGGGTCTGCTATGTGAATTCTGTATGAATCGTGTCTTATTTTAAAATGAATGGAATTTCACACTGAAAATATTCATGGCGTATTAAAGCAATATCCATGGTCTGGCATAGATGAACAAAATCCAGAAAGTTCTGCATGAAAGCAAAGCATTTATCCTCATTTCACCTCTGTGTCCTGGTTTTCTAGGCATTTCTTCTCACAAATTATGTAGTTACTCATTGTTTGACCCTTCCAGGGCTTTAGGTTTAGTGAAGTGAGTTAATGCCAGGTGGCCAAGTTCTGTTCCCAGTTACTTCAGAATTTACACCATGGTAACTCTGTTTCTTTCAGAGCTGTTACTTTAGATCTTCCTGACTGTAACTGGATACTAAATATGTTCAATAGCTTCCATCATATTTTGTGACTTTTGTCAGCTCAAGCCAGGCTTTTAATACAGGATTTGTATGTAAATTGGATAATGCACAATTTAACTGATTCTCCTCTTTAATAGCACTTGCAGGATTGGAAATATAGATGTAACACATGTTTTTAGTAGAGGCAAGAAACCACAGTGCTGTTTTATGTGCCCAAAAGCTACAACCATTCAGTTCAACGACCTTTTTAGTGGAAATTCTGGTATGGCAGAGCTAAAAGCCTTAGGGAAACTATTTTATGTGAACACACATAAATAGCTTTGCAAAGTCAAGATGAGAAGGACTTTTAAAGTTGAAAAAAGTATTGAGGAATTCCAGTAATGACATTCTGAAATAAAGGCAACAAATATAGGAAGCTCCTATTTTCCTTTCTGGTGGCTGGACCTCAGAGGCTTCAGAGATTTCTGCATCTAGCTTCCTCTTAGTGTCAGGAGGGTTTCACCGCAGTCTTGAACCCCAAGGAGAGTTACAGGAGGCCTGTGGAGAGCTGAAGGGGTTTGGCATGGAATAGAAGATTTACTGTTGTATAAGTCAGGTTTTGGTTCCTGGTTTGGTCTTGCTCTATGTTAATGCATCTGTAGGGGGCACTTAGGTAAAGTTTTTCTTGCAGTGTAAGAGCCTAGAAGGACTTATTTTAAATTCTCGAAGTCTGTAAAGGGAAAATGCCCCATCCTGGGTTGTGTTTTTTTTTTTTTAATACAGAAGATTTTTATCTAAGTATGAGTAAATAGAAATGGATGGGCAAAAACTTGCTTAAATATTGTCAATACTTTAAAGTAGAAACATACTTGATAATGCTTATTTGAAGTATCACTTTTGATAGCAGAATCCTTATTTTGGAGAAAACATAACTAAAGGCCATTTTTGAATGTGAGACTCAAAATGCTGTCATATAAGGGGAAAAATTAAGGTAAATATTCGGAAGTCTCTGCTGAGCTCCAGCCTAATCTAAACGTTATACAAGGGTAAAAAGTCTGTAATTGTGAGTTCTGTCTGCATTTCTTCACCACATTGCTTTTGCGTTTATCATTTTTCCTTTATCATTTTTCATGCCTAGAAAACTAGGAAACGGAGAAAAATTAGGAAAAAAGTAGAAACGGAAAGCTATTTTCCATAAATTTCATTGATGTCTCTCATTTAAAGTTTGGAGTATGAGAGATTTACACTGACATGAAGGCATTACATAATTCCAGGAGATATCCATATGCAATAATGATTAAGAGAAACTATAAAAGGAAGTGTACATTGAGACTGAGAAGACTGAATCCCTCACCACTTCTTCCAATGGATGTAGCTGGCAGAAGAAGCCCATTATTTTGAAATGTGCCATTGTATAGTGTATTCAAATGATGTGGAAAGGTTTGAAAGCTGTGAAACTAATCATTCCTGACTAGCAGCTGTGGATATGGTGATAAAAATTTCTTCCTTACAAGAGGCTAAAATAAAGACTGCACCTTAGTTATTACCAAATAAAGCAGCCCAGTTTGCAGGAACTGTAATAGGGAAATTCCTCATGTTAAAACATCAGGTGGATGATTTTGCTCGCAACAAGCAGAAGTGTAATTCAAGGGCATTTATTACTTTAGTATGTTATAAAGGAATGAAGATGCTGTCATAGGAGTGATTATTGATGTTGCCATGCAAAAGGGAAGCTGGCTGGATACTTACTGGGGAAGGCTGTGGTCCATTCTAGCACACTTGATTTTAAGACACACGCTCCTCCACTTTTTTTTTTTTCAGTTCTCTCTACAGAAGAGAAGCTTGTTGTTGCAGATTTTACTGCTTCTTTAAACAGAAAGGCTTCTTCGTATTTCAGTCTTTTTCTGATGACCATAACAGAATAGATTCTGAAATCTTCCTAGTACAAAGGAGTGTACTTACGTGTGTTGATGGATTTAGAAAACATTTGCTCAAGATGTGTGTTTTACCAAATATTTAATTTTCATATTTGAAAAAGTGGGAAGACTTTTTGAGTATGGAACTAGAAGGTTTCTGGTCCAGTGTGTTTGAATCTAATAGTCACCTCCTGTGTTATCGAAGACAAACTAGTGAAGGTTTCTTGTAAATGTAATACAGAGAAAATACAGGAATATTCTGAAGCTTGCTCAAAAAGATGAAACACTGTGTGGTGCTTAGTGAATGGAAGCTATGTAAGTTCTCAAAATGTTTGGCATTGTACAGAGGTTTTATTTTAAAGTAATTCCTAAAGTTGGGCTAAGCCTTCCGGTCAGAATAACCAAACATGAGAATATCCATTTACATGGAAATCAGTACCTTAGTTACCCTGTTTATTTTGCAGACAGTATCAAGACACGGTTTTACTTGATGTAACTCTTAAAAATAGATTGTTTTTTAAAACACTTTAGTCACAGCAATCCAAATACAAGTCAAAATTATTGCAAGGGTGTCACAGAAGGCAGAATTTGAGTACTCAACTGCCTGAGGATGAGCAATACCACTTCTGAAATGTGGACATTACACATAGACCTTCCAGGATAGCATCACATCGCTACCCACATGCATCTGTGGGTAAATGAATGAGCTTTTTCAGAAAATTCACAGGCTAGGTAGATCATATTCATCCCCTGATTACATATATAACGGTGTAAATACTTGGTGATAAAAGGGATGAGGAACTAGTTGGAACTAGCGGGAAACTTTTTATTTCTTTGTCTTGCCTTTTCCTCTATCCCATCCTCTTCTCTCCCCTATACTTCTGTTGTAAATAAATAAATTTCTATTACTGGAACTCTGGACGTTACTAATCAGTCTGTCTAACTGAAACAACCTCGAAGATGCCAAATCTGGGCTAGCTGCTCAGGTGAAATCAGTTGTTGTTTTTTGACTTTTTCTTCCCCTCTCCATTTTATGACTGAGGAATAGCATAGCATGAATATCATTTAATAGCAGAACTGGAAATAGGTTACAAGTCCACTGATTCCCATCCATACTGCCTGGACAATTGAAAAAACTAGAAATTTACAACATCTTTCCTAAAAGTCAGTAGAAAAGAGCAGCATAAAGTGATTGAATTGTACAGTCCCACAGGACCTTTAATCACTAACAGGGATAGCTTATCTGGAAATGGTTATGATATCCATTCTGTCTCCTTCAGCAGTTTTGTTGTCTATGGAGCAGCAGCCTCACTGTGCTTTACAGCTTGACCTGTTAAGGTGAACCACCAGGTTGTGATCTGTGGCAGAGAGCTGTGGGACAGAAAACCAAACATATAGTGTACAAGCATACATCTAGTATAAGCTATCTCCCTGATTTCACTTCGAAGTACTCTGTGAACATGTATGTACTTTATTATGCATGTTTTGCTGGCATGAAAAATATGACAAAATTATTTGCTTCAATTTCTGAGAATAACTTTGGGACTTACATTGTTAGTGCTTTTCGGGATTCCAGCAAAAACCAACCAAACAGCTGTTACAGTAGATGTCCTGTTATCGGGGCAAAGAGATGTTAGTGAGAGTAATATATCCAGAGGTCTGATGTCTCCTGTATCCTTGGTCCACACTTTTAGGTACATTGTAAATTGATTTTAAGGAAGATCTTGAAATACAAAACTAACTTTAAAACTGTTATTCTTTCAATGTGTTGGCTAAGATGATGCTTTTTTTAGTCCTGTGTTGAATAAATGTCTCTCTTAACTCGTATTAATTATCCAGTATGCACAGAGAGGTGTATTACTCCCAATAATTTAAGAGGATTTAAGAACTGGTAAAATAGATCTTGGGCTCGTTCATACTCTACAGAAGTTTCTGAGGTGCCTCAGATATTACTCTTCCCAGCTTTTATAAAAATAATTTCACAAAACACTTCGAACTCTTTTTCTGGTTACAGAACGTTTGTTGTTGCAAGCATTTGTTGTACTTCTTCAGTTTGCAAGAAGATGATACAGCATAGGAAATTTCAAAAGAAATATCCTAGCTTCTTGAAGTAATTCTTGTATAAATAAACTGAATCTCTTTAATTTTGGCTAAAATGTGAGCTGTCAAACCTGGCAAAATCCTACGATTCTATGAAATTGTTTGGTGCTTTTTGGAACAGAACATGTATGGTTGTGTGGACAAAAGTGTCTCTGTGGAACAGAATACATGTTTTTTAAGCATTCATTCCTGATACTGCAGGTTAGTAAATGAAAACTAGACAGAAGTAGAGCTCACACAGTATAATGCTGGTGCCTTGCATTCAGTTGAGAGTTGTTTGGGGTTTTTTTAAATAAATTGCTACGTTCTTATTGCAGTAGGTGGTAGCCTGTAGTAGCCTGATAAATTAAAAGTTATGTAAGAATTTTCACCATCATCTTGTCTCTGAATGTTGTCTTTGCTTCATCGTAACTTAATGAAATATTCTTCTTTCCTGATGAAATTTTTATGTTTGGTTTTAGTCCAGAGGTTGACTTTCTTGGAAGGCTCACGGGAAAATCCTTTGCCTGGTTTTGATTTTAAAAAAATCAGCAGCAAACACATACATAAAAAATAAATTAGGTACTTCGTTTGGAATATAGCTGGGGAATGAGTCTGCTGTTACACAAACGCAGCTATACAATTTGAGAGTTTCAGCTTGGCCGTTTCTCACTGAGTGTGTAATTACTTTGGAAATTAAAGTTTGAACAAATATTTAAAAAATCTGGTGTCTGTTTCTAGTTTCTTCTTGGCTGCTTTATGCTATTTGTTTTTTGAAAGACTTGTACTCTGGTTGCTGCCATGTGGTGAGGCTTGTCCTGCTGTGCTTTTAAACTGCCATAGATTGGCATGAATTAACATGGTACACTTGCCACTGCCTTTGACAGGATAAGGCTTCCTTGGATGCTTAGTTAGGCCTTAAGGGAAATACTTATACCCACTATGTAATGCAGCTTTTATTATTCATGAGAATTAGACTTTTGGGTGGTGGATTTGCAGCATTGATTACAAGATCCTTGATCACACTTGAGCTTTGTAACATGAGCACTCTGGTAAGCTGGAAGCAGTTGACTCTCACCTCTCAGAAATAGGTCCTGAAACCCTAATGCTATAAATACCTATGAGAGTGGTTACCTGATTTGCCTACTCAAATAAAGATGGAATATTCACATACCTAAAGGTTTCTAGAGTTACGTGCAGGGTTGTAGACTTTAATAATGTGACATTGCTGATATCTCTGTGAGAAGTTGTAAGCTTTATAGAAAATTGGAACATGTAATATTAGATATGCTTGCTCTATAGAACTTCCTATTTTAGTCTTGAAAAATAAGCATCTCCTAAACATTGAAAACTTACTTAATTTTAACTACTTGAAGTCCTTCCACTGTTGTAAAGGAGTTCTGAATGAAGCTACTCTGAAAAAAGTCTTTTTTGCCCACAGTAAGTTGTGACCCCATGTATCCCAGTATTGAAGCCAGCTGCAGGAGTATGCAGGCTGAGTGATACACTTGCAGGATTTCTGTGTATCACTGCTGACGTGTAAATGTCAGTTCAGTCTGTAACTTTAAACCTCTGTCTAATCTGCTCTGGGCTTTGCAGGTACTAAAAGTAAAGCAGGATCTAGCATTAACTGTAGAAGTTAAGACTTATTAAAAACAAATGTCGTGGTGCTCATCAAAGTAGAAATTTAGTTAGGTCATGGCTATTTCTTCTTTAAAATGGGTAGGTATGTCATTTTCTTATTTTCTGTGCTTAAGGGTTGACTTGCCAAGGAAGGATGTAGCCTGCAGTATGCATCAGAATGATCATTATTACAGAGGGAGATATAATACATGTTTCTTTTACAGAAATCTGAATGCTGTTAGATTACATTTTGTGTGGCTAACTGCCTATGAAATTATCCTTTAGAAAATACATTCCCCTTGAGTTTTGACCAAAAAGGTTTGCTTGTCTCTTCAGAGGAGTTTCTACTTTTAAACTGTCTTAAAAAAAAAAAAGATATGTGACCTTACTTGGCATAGAAGGTCACATATCTTGGCTTTCCATCTGGTTATGTAATTCAGTTTAAAAATGAGCTAAGCAACAGGCTCATTTTTGTCATTTTTGTGAGTGCCTTACAAAAATACTTACTTCAAATGCTTTCACTTAACACTTCTTCATAGCTACCTTCCTGCTCAGCGCTAAACAGCCCTCTGTCTTGACTGCATTTTGTGCTTCAGAAAATATGAACAGATGTCTCTGGGCTTGCTTACATAGGAACGTTCAGTAAAAAATGCTCCAAATTAACTGCATGGGCACTCTGGAATATTAATTTGAGCTAACTTCTAAAGTGTATTAATTAGATCACATTCAAATCTGTTATGGATACATTTATTTGGAAGTGACGTTCGTTTGTTTAGCTGACTTCTGAAGTAAATTAAACAAAAGCATTTCACAGTCACTTTTGAACTCTATTTATGGTTAACTAATACATTTTAAAAGCTTATTCAGATTAATCTTCCTGAAGGTTCTGGCTAATAAAGCCTGCTGAGTTTTGTTAAGGGTGATTGATGAGGTTATGTTGTCTAGTTCTCTGTTCTGCTCCTCTTAGGCTGCTGAACATAGAGTAGCAGAACTGCATGTAGTCTTGCTGTGGAGCTGGGGTGGTTCACAAATGGTACTTGGTGCAAACTTATGTTCAGAGAAAGCAAACGCAGTGGGCTGTAAACTGTGGAGTCATAAAGCACAGACAGATTTCTTACTGTGCTGCAGCAATGGTTATCTTTGGCAGAAGGTGAGGCAAGCAGCAAAAAGTGGTAATGTCTTCAGTGATCCCTAACATCTTCAATTGCAGGATTTCCTGTGCATTGCTCCACACTGGCTCCTGTTTTGACTATTATTGAGTATTCTTGAATGTGAAGTAGTTCATATCCTGGAGTGTTCAAGTCATTGCACATGGAAGATATTATTGAGTGTTTGAATTTATTCTGTAAATTCATGCTCTCAAATAATACAGAGTAGCTCCTTTGTGTAGATAAGCTGTAAGAGTCCTTTTACTTTCACACAAGGCCGTGCATCCTTTAATATTTTTCCACACTCTTCCAGCAGTACACAAGCCTGCTTCTCATGTTGTGGGCATCCCTGGTGCCAGAGATACTCATGCAGTGAGGCCATCCTGCAGAAACTGTGTGCAAGAGGAAACTTTGAATGCAGTTAGTGGTGGGACAAGATGCTCTTCCTTTTCTGGGATTATGATTAAATTTGGTACAGATTGATTTGGACGAGCATACAGAACCTTTCTCGTTTATGTGGTTCTAGCTAGGAACACTGACTCCTTTTCAAACATGTAGTAATGCATATTAAACTCTTTTATGACCTTTAAGTAGTTACACATCACTTTTTCTCTTGTAATTTAGTCCCAACAGTCTGGAATTTGCCAGGTAGCAACCAGCATAAAGCCCCAGAATATGCCCCTTAAACACTCCTGATGCTTCTCAAATAAAATACTGCCTTTTGACTAATGAAACAGATCACATTCTTTGGCTCGGGCTCTGCTCCTGACCTCAGAAAAACAGTCCTGAAAATGAATTAAATCAGGTTTTTTTGGAAGTGCTACTATGTGTTGTTTTTTACTTTCTTCTGAGGATACCTGGGTTTGTGCCTGGGGTTCTTCTGTCAAGGGTGGTGGAGTATTGTTCATAGACTTGTAATAATTTATGTTTGTCTCTTTTTCATTTCACAGTATATTAAGACTTTAAAAACTTTTTTTTCTTTTTTTTTGAGGCAGGTTTTTTCCCCAGCTTCCCCTCTCTACCATTGCAGAGCTGAGAACTCACCCATTTTGGCCTTCTGTGTTGCATTATATTCTGGCAACTACTGTGTAACATGTAAGCCTGTATATATTTGTTTACGACAATTTGCATTTTCACACACATTTGAAAAAGTCCAAGATGTTTTAAAATTCAAGCGCATAAGTTGTTTTTAAAAATGATATATTGCCATGAGGGACAACGCTCTAAAGGCCAGGAAATAAAACTACCCTTGTTTAGTCTGTGAAGAGCTGCAGCAGCCCCTGGATGTGTACTCAGAACAGCATTACTGGACCAGGAGAGCAACCACTGCTTAGAGGTGGGCACTTTATCTGCCTCTGAAGGTCTAAGATTTTGGCTGCCAGTTTTCTGGTGGTTTACTATTATCTGCTCTAAAGTGCTGAATTTTAATGTCTCTTATAACACTCTAATTCCATATCATCCTGCCAGTTTCCTGTGTGAGGTCTGTGAGGAACTAGTGGCTCCATAACTGGAAGTGAACATTGTATACCAAGGCTACAAGCTGGTCTTGCCAGGGAGGATGATGGCGGTACCATATGCTGCCATTGTGCAGCAGGTCCTTGCTTTGGTCTGGGTTGCACAGAATTTGAAGTAGCTTCAGTTTCAGCTGGGAGTTCAGTTCGCACCTTCTGTTATAAAAACCCTTGACTTTATGTGAAACAGTCATAAAATTTTTATTGTCTTTTATTTCGCCTGATGGGTTGAAAGAATCTTAAATGGGCTGAAAGAACCTTGGGTAAGTGTTTAAATCTGTTCCTCTTTTGGCACAAAATGTTTAGGGATATTTTAAGAGATCAGTGTGAAATCTTATGAGATCCATAAACCTTTTTGATTGCAGAACAAAAATATGTTGATTTCTGACATCTCTCTTGAGAAGTGGAAAAGAAAAATTGATTATTAATCAAAGATTGGTGTATGAAATAGAAAGTATGAAATTATATCTTCCAAATGGTTCCTGTTCAATGTACTTTTGAAAGACAAAGGCAGAAGTACTTGTAACTTTTGTAACTATGGAATTGCAGTTCTCTTTAAAGCATATGTAGAAGATGCATATTCATGGTTTTCAGTTTTCAGATGAAGAAAACATGCTTGCTTGAGTTGACTTCTGCAGAGTCACCTCTTAGCAGGCATCTGTAGTACATGTATTTTCCTTACTTTGACTTTTTTTTTTTTAAGGAGGAGAGGCAAGCATATTGAATAAATTTGGTTTATAATATTGTGTCTGTCTTAGGGAATAGAATAGTTGATAGTTTTGATCTATGTCAGGGTGAAAATGAAACTTTGTGTTTGTGACAATCGACTTGATAGCAGCTGTCAAACATGGTTTCAAGTCATGGAAAGTATTGTTCCTGTCAAATAGTGGCATGCTCAGTTCATTCCTGACCTTGGAAATCATTGCTTGTTTTAACAGAATATACTTTTGGCATCTATAATCTCTGTGAAGTAGGACCAGTAGGGTTCTTGAAAATTAGTCTATATTGTCCTTAATATAATAAAACAATCCAATCCCCTGTGTCAGAGCATCATAATTAATTTGTTCTAGTGTCAGTCTGCTTTCTTTCATGCTGCTTTTTCATTTTGTAATAGAGGTTACATGAAGAGGGAAATCATAACTGAACAGTGAGAATGTAACTCTAAGTTACATGGAAAAATACAATAATAGTAAAGTAGCAGTGAATTTCCTTTGGGAAAACAAGGTTTTCTTCTTTGGTACCGTTGTTCTTCATAAAATCATATGTGCTTTGGCCTTGTGGTTAATGACCTCAGCAGAGTGAGTAATTTTGCAGACTTAAAATCACTACAGAATTTTATGTATTTTCCTTTTGCTTATTATTCCCTGACAATTTTATTGATATTGATGGAAAACATTAATTTCATTTACATTTGGATAAGCCACTTGTGCTAATGCTAGGAAGTTATAAAGAATTCTAAAGCTTTTGTACCAATGCTCTATAACTGAGGTCAGCAAACTGACATTTTCGTTCCATACTTAAAATAATTACACAAAAATAACCTTTCCAATCCCCAAAGTAAGAATCCTGTAAGTAAACCTGTGGAAGTTAAGACTGTGTCACACATTCTGTGCTCTTCCTAATGGAAAAGTGAGCAGGTAGTTACTAAATGGCTTTTTATATGCCTAACCTGCTTAATAGAGCTCAGACAAAAGGTGATGTTATGCTTCCTAATCCCATTATTTTAGTAGTGTTTCTGATTGCACATAATATGTCATTAGGCTATAGCAAATATAAAGGGACACTGGAATGACAGTCTTGCACATCTTGAGGCTGAATATCAGTCTTGAAAGAAGGGATGTTTATGCTAGCAAACTTTGTTCTCAAAACTTTTGAACAGGCTTTCTAAAAATCAAGTTGCAGAAGTTAATATTATTTGTACAAGTATTTAATATATTTGCTTTTATTTCACTGAAGGGTTTCATGTCTTATTCTTTTTCAATTGCAACCATGCAGTGGATATAAAATACTACTATGAATTATGAAAGAAGCAGAAATAAAATGTCAAAATACTTTGGCATTTATTGCATAATCTCCCAAAAGAAAAAGTTTTGATGTAGTTGAAGAGTTGCCTCTTGCTGAGAGCAAGAATCCTACAGGAAAAAATAGTTGAGAATCTTGGTTAAATTCACCTTTAAGAGCTGCATCAAAGCTAATTGAATTGATGTGGAAGTACCAGTGTAACCACTTGGTCCATACAAGTTATGCTTTTATAGTTTAAAGAGCAATCCAAGTTTTGTCTTTGCTGTTGCAAACATTCCATACTCCTGGCATAGGTGTTAGAGGTACCATGTCCTGGACAATTTTGAATGCGTAGCGGGGTCTATGAGAATTGTACGAGCTGAAGTAAACTCATACTTTACTGGAAAAGTTTCGTGTCTCCAGTAGTGGCAGTGTTATATCCAACCCTGCCAAGGCCAAAGGCTCAGTCTCTGCTTCTGTAAGCACAAGATAGATAGGCAGATTTTCAGACAAATTATATGTGTGTAGTTTGTTTGGTTTTTTCTTGGTTTGGAGGTTTATTTGGTGGAGGGGGACGCAACATTGGGGGTTTTGGTTTGTTTTTTTTTTTTTTTGAAAGGTGCCTGAGAAGCCTGGGTATGGAGTTTCACATGATGCTGCTTGGACAATGTAAAGAACAACTCTCTGATGTGTTTGTAAGTACACAAGTAATTTCTTAAATGCTAAATGCAGAGAATATACTCTTCTTTCTTGTCTGGATCATGACTGCAGATGACAAAATACTTTCTAAGGCATAAACAACAGCAGCTTGCTGACGTTATGATGAGGAAAGGAAGTTAGTTACAATTTTATGCTGACTTAATTCTG
Source organism: Psittacus erithacus (assembly GCA_009867235.2). Classification (NCBI taxonomy): domain Eukaryota; kingdom Metazoa; phylum Chordata; class Aves; order Psittaciformes; family Psittacidae; genus Psittacus; species Psittacus erithacus. The sequence goes on from WYDI02040430.1 coordinate 56,818, forward strand.
ATATTACAGGTGCTTGGATAAAAACCAGCTTCCCCTTAAAAAAGGAGTCACTAATTCTGCGATACCTGGCAACCACCATTTACTGGGAAATCTATAGTGCTTTTTAGTGGTGTGGGCTGGAAGATTCAATAGTAAGTGTACTGATGAACATTTTAAGGAACAGGAGCTCAACGTGTTGGAGATTACAGAGTAGATCAAATTAGACTGCTTTATCTATGCAAAACTATAGTCACCCTGCATTGTCTAATTCTTGGGAGCCCATTTAAAGGAAGGATTGTTAATCCATGCAGAGGTAATGAAGAGATGTTGTTTTACATTTGAATCATGGAGACTGTGTAGGGTAGTGGACTGATTCATGTTCAGATAGGCACCTTTCTTTAGCTCAGACAAGGCCTGAATGCAGTCTTCCATCACAAGATGCAAGGCCATTCCAGAGAGAAAAGTAAGTGTAGAGCTTAAGGGGCAGGACTTGTTCAGAAAACTAAAAGCTTTAGGTCAGGATTTTCTGAAAACTTGGTTCATTTTTAGGTGTCCATTTAAATAAGGTTTTTCCCTGGACCCATCTGTTCATCCAAAACAACTGTGAGGATTGTATGCTTCTGAAAAACTGGTTTACCTCCTCAATCTTTTCTTAGTGGGTAGGGAACTCGAAGGCATGTGGCCCGTGGTAGCACTGGGGCATATGGTGGTTTGTAGTTGTCCTGGGTTCAGCAGTAGCAGTCATTTTTCTCCTTCTTAGTAGCTGGTGCCGTGCTGTGGTTTTGATGTTCGGCCTGGGAACAGCGCTGATAACACCGATGTTTTTAGCTACTGTCTAGAATGTTTAGTCTGACCAAAAACTTTCTGAGCCTCATGCTCTGCCAAGGAGGAGGGGAAGCCAGGAGGAAGCAGAGACAGGACACCTGAGCCAAACTGATCAAAGAGGTATTCCATACCACAGCACGTCATGCCCACTGCATAAACTGGGGGCAGTTACCTGGAAGGGTTAGATCACTGCTTGGTCGGGCTGGGTATCAGTCAGCTGTTGGTGAGCGGTTGTATTCTCTTCCCTTGTTATTTCCTTTATCATTATTCTTGGTGGTAGCAGCAGTGGTTTGTGTTATACCTTAGTTATTGGACTGTTCTTATCTCAGCCCGTGGGAGTTACATTCTTTCGATTCTCCTTGCCATCCCTCTGGGAAGGGGGGGGGGAGGAAAGGGGGGAGTGAGAGAGAGACTGCGTGGTTGACTATTCTTAAACCACAACAGTAGTTTATCTCCACAGGCAGTTTTGTTGACTCAAATTAGGGGATTAGGGAGTGGGGCATGTTAATGAGTAGGAAATCTTTAGCTAATATTGCCTTTCCCCACATCATGGCCTAAAGATTTTTTGCAATTCATTGCTTAAACTGGAACAAGGTGGTCCATCAAGAACTGAACAGAACCTCTTTTCTCTCTGTAGTAAAACACCTCTTTGGAAATAATTGCAGTATGACCTATTAGTCACTGACTTTCAGTAGTGGTGACTCAGAGAGAGAGAGTTCATTTTGATGACTGAAGGCTCTTTTTCTGTATACAAATGAATATATATCAATGAATATTATTAATGGTTGGCTGAAATGTTTAAACCCACAAGTCCTTTAAAACTGTACAGAAAGCAATATAGAAATTAGTCTCCTGATAAACAATTTCATCTATGGAATTTAAGTTATTTTCTTCATGCAGATGTATCACCCAGTGCCTAACTAGCTAGAGGTGCTCAGCAGAGCTAATAGGTAGAGATTTGCAAGGAAGTTTCTTAGTCATTTGAAATAATTTATTATGCCTGCGGTAAGTGAACACTAGAGGGCTCTTTAGACTAATGCAAAGTAATCCAATGTCATGTTAATAATTGAGGATGAGGCTGAGGCATTTTGTTATCTTGAGTTAAATAATCAAAGCCATACTTTTCATTAGAATAGTGTAAGGCACTCCTTTCAAAGAAACAGTGAGTCAGTATCTTTGAAAGAGGTGAAGTATAATCTTTTGTTATATAGCAAGTATTTGAGTTTTTGCTAAGTGGGGCCTTTAAACCTAACTAGCTTAAATTTTTCATACATTTTTCTGATTAGCAGGTAAGATTTTTTTTTTTTCATGTTCCCATTCCAAGTGGTTTATTTTAAGGTAACTGCATGGTTTATATTTCTTCCTGCTTGTATGTCCGCCTTTAAATTTCTTTCCTTACTTGGTAGTTAATTTATAGTAGCATTGTACTATGCTATGTACATGATTATTGTATGCAGAGGTGAATGTAAAATGTCACTCTGCTTGTTTGAAAGTGTTTCTCAATCACTTCATACCTGCTTTTAAAAAAAGGGTCAAACATTTATTTTGTGGATGTCAAGAATGATTCTTAGCTGGTGTGATTTTCTAGTGCAGCTTAGAAAGGCTTTGTCATCTTACAGTGACTGAAATTCAGACCCTGTGTCTGTTTATACCAGTGTTAACTGATACCATTGGCAGGAGGTGGTGGGGGAAGAAGGGAGCTGCAAAACCTGCTCTATGTTGGTGGGAAAAACTGTAAAATAGGACCACTCTATAAGCTGTAGGGGAACAGTGATCTCATTGTCTCGGTTTACACAGTCTTTGTAATCAGATATATTTTTTTCAAGCATTCTCTTGATTTTTCCTTGTGAAGTCATTCTTGTGCATAATTTGTTCTAGCGTTTTCAATGACACTGTGGTGTTGTAGAAGATAATTGATATTAGAGAAAGGAAGAGACATTTCAAATTGAATTAGTTATTATGGTACCAAATTTGCATCACTCTAGGCAGCGTAATTTTATATTGTCAGAGGGAAGCCTGAAATTATGCACCAAAATTAATACTACTGTGCTTTGAAATGTAAAGCTTTTGCATACACACAAATGTAGACACTCATTTCAAGAAGAGTTTGTGGAAAACAATGTGTAGGTTGCTTGTTTAGAAAAATGAAGGGCACTTTTTTCCTTACAGCAAGTCAATCATTGAAGAAGCAAATGAGACTTGAAAGAGAGGTTGAGAGGTAGTTGTTTCATGGGACCAGTGTCCTAGAAACCAGCAGAGGTTTTTCAGTGTTAAATAATATTGGCAGCAGCAGAGTAATTTTACTTGAGGTACTTTCTTTGGCTGTCAAACACTCCCCATTTTCTTGGATTTTCCTGGCCTGCTGTACTGTTTCCAGTCACAGGTACATGCAGCTTATTTTTAGCCCGTGGTGTGGTTGTTCTGTACAAAACATTCAGCCTCCAAGTGGAATTTTTTGAAGGAGGCTTGTAGTGGAAGTAATGGTATAGTGGTCACAAAAGTAGGAACTCTATTTCAACTGTTTCAAGACTGGGAGAAGACATTTCCATTTGACTTTTTCTTTCAGATTCCTGAGACTTCATGACTCAAAATATACATTATCCAAAAGGAGGGTATGAATTTGCAAGGAAGAATTAAACTGGTCAGGGAAGATTCTGGCTGATGGTAAGTGAAGTGTTAACTGACCAGAACAGCCTGCAAAGAGAGCAGAAAAAGAACACTGATGGTCCATTTTTTAACTCTCTCTCCTTCAAGTCCCATCAAGATCACATTACTGTTTTTCCATGCCAGAAGCTCCTGAGGGAAGTGGGAGAAAAGGAATGTATGGAGAAATGTATGTAAGGGCGATGGGAGGGGAATTAGTGTGCTTTGCCTGCTGGGGAGACAGATGAGGAAAGAGCATACAGTGCTGAAAAGCAGTAGGCAGAGGGGTCTGCTGTACAAGGTCAGACTGGCAGAAGGAGGGTGAGAGGTTTAGAGGGGAAGGAGAAGACCTACTACAGGCCCAAAGCATGCCTGACTGCTCGTAAACCTTCTCCAGACCTCTTTCAGGTCCTTACGTTTACTCCCCTGCAGTCCAATAACTTCACCATTTACCATAACCACCCTCCTAGCACCTCTACCCCAGCTATGCCTGTGCTCTGCTGCTGTTCCTGACAATTACCAGAATCAAAGTAATTTCAGTTTTCTTTGAGGATGAATGCATTGCATGTGTATGTGTGGTTCAGTTTTCTGCACACATACAAATTAGAGCTATGGACATTAGACTTCATTAAAAAGTCTTCTGGACACTATATGGCCAAAGATGCGATTAAGCTATTCGGCCTAAGATGCATCCAGCTGCTATATTTCTACTTTTCATCACTGATGAAGCACGATGCATGTGGTGACTTAGATTAGAAAATTACAGGCTTGGATCTGTCTCAGCTGCTGCTTCTAGCTGTCATAGAACCAAAATAGCATAGGCTGCAGCACAGTTCAAAAAGCTTGCAAAACACACTTGGCTAGTGAAAATGCCAGTCAGGTAGCAAATATTTTGGCAAGGAGAAGGTTCCTTTGATATAATCAGAAGGTTATCCCATGAATACACTGTAGGATTTAAGGAGAGCCTGTGCTGGCACTAAGCTGAACAGACTGAATGCTCAGTGAAAAGAATATAATACATTTCAAAATTATTTCAGTATCCTGTGTCATGGTTAGTTCTATCTGACTAGGCTTTGTTTCAGTACACAATATTGTCATTTTGGAAAGCTTGAGCTCATTTGTTAACTCTACTCAGTTGTTGCTGGTGTGAATAAATAGATACAGTTCCTTCTTGAAATAGCTTATTTTTATATTTTTAGCTTTTGCAATTTAGGTTTCAGAGCAAGATTCAGATAATTGCCAAGAATTGCAGCATTTCAGGAGGAAGCTAAATTGTGCCTAGCAGAGTCAGGAAAGATGAATGTATTTCACATTATTAGGAGATAAAAGCTTATGTTTAGAAAAGTCACATAATTCTAAAAGGCTTAACTTGTCTGAGGATAAATAATGAACTAGTACCATTAGTTATTAAAACTGATACAGGACTCTTTGAGGAGAGTATATTTGTTCTGCATTACATACATTCTGAAACAGAAGTTGGTTGTAGACAAGGAACATTTGACAACATTTCTGTTAAAAACATTTTTTAAAGTAATCAGATGTATCATTTTGACACTTGGTAAATCAATAAAAAATTTGCACCAAGCTTAATCATCAACAAGAATCCAGAAATTAAAAACACATTCAGAGCTCTGTCTTTCTGATGAAAGAAGTTCATTTGGGGACCTTAACAAATGTAGGGAATCCTCTTTCATGTGTAGTATTATTTGCCTCAATGCCTCTTGTAATTTAAAACAAATTATATTAATACTGTCCTTCAAAGGCATGGCTTTTTCTAGAGGAACAGGTAATGTGTTCCTGGATTGTGGAGAGGGGATGAAAGAAAAGGAAGAGAAGAAGCACTGTGTAGGTAATGTGTTCATATTAGGCCCTGACTTCTGCCAGTAGAAACTGGTAGTACCAGTCCAAAACCAATTCCTGTTTCTTTGTATACTGATAGGGGTGGAAATACTGCAGAGGTCTGGTGTTCTGTGGTTTTGATTAAGTTTATGAAATCTGCAGGTTATCTACTAAGCAACAGTAAATAGTGCCAATCCCTTTTCTTAGCAATGCAGCTTACTGACCATCTAAGAAAATGGATGTTGGACAACTATAATCACAGTGAAATACTTTCTGTGATAGACACATAGATATGTTTCTCTGTATCCATTATCTAAATTTGATGTCTCCTAGATTTCATCCAAGTAGTTCAGCTGGAAGTGTAAAATTTTATGTGGGTGCTGGTAAAAACTAACCTTTAGTCAATACAGAGTATGCAGCCATGCTGTCTAAGCCCAGCATAACCACAACTGTGTCCCCATTTTTCCACTCCTGCCTTTGATTTAATTTTCAAAGAACAGCCTGTGCAAAAAAGTCCCAAAGACAGGCTGGAAGGAGCTATAGGCTCACCCCCAACTATCCATATTGGTTTTGCCGAGTCCATACTTTTTCAGATTGCATGTTTCCACCACAGAGCAAATTTTGCTTTAGGCTTCATGACAGAGTTTAAAAATACAGCTGCAGAAACTATTTGACTGCTATTAATATCTCTCTCATAACACAACAGCCAAATCCATGTTAAATCTCTTGCTGATATCACTGTGATTTCTCACAGGTAGAGGAAACTGAAAAACTTGCCTCAAGCCCATCTTCTTTTTTTTAGGAATTGCATAGTGCATCCTGTTCTGTCATAGCAAAGCCTTTCTGTAGATGGAAGATGAGACTGAGGACCTCAGTCTTGAGGCAGCAGTACTAATATTTTTAGATGGTTTCTTAAAGAGTTTAATAAAATGCATAAACCACAGCAATGGCTATTTTTCCTCTTTTGAATTAGCTGTGTAAATAAGTTTCAAAAAGTGGAAGTTGCGCAATGAAAAATAATCGTACCAGGATGTTTTTGAAAGATGAATTTTGCGATACCTCTGTCATGCTGATATGTTTCTTGAAAAGGAATGCCAAGCACCATCCCAATAGCCTTTGGAAGAGACTTGATTTTTAGCTTCTGAAGCAAACACAGTGTATGCAATGACCCTATTTGTTTGTCCATCTTCTCTCCAAGTGATGCTGGGACTCACTGCCCAACTTACAGTGGTTTCTGCCAGACTGGAGGAAACAGAGCTTAGGACTAATTCCTTCTGTTCAACTGACGTAGCACTACGCTGGCAGGAGCTGGATGGAAGAGGGAGGGTGAGGATAGTGACTGTAGGAAGGGAGAAGATGTAGGGAGGAGGTGGTGGAGGGATGACGCTGAGAAGGAGAGCTGTATGTGTGATGGAGAAATTCAGGTATTGTGTGAGTAATGACTGCTGTGGGGGAGCTTAGGGAATACAGATGTGTTGCGCTGGAGGCTCAGGGACTGTATTATACCGTAGATGCTAAATGTAGGACATATTTCTATAGGAAACTGGGCTTCATTAGTCATGCTGCTCCCAGGGTGACTTACAGAGTGCTAGGCATGCTACGATGTATGGCTGTATACTCACTAAACTTTCAGTGAATGGTTTGATGACAGAGTACTTTCTTTTGTTCCAAAGATACATTTTCATTTCCACAGAAAATGGAATTATTGAGGGCCTGCTGTGGATAGAAAGCCTGTAATTTATCGGGAAGCTGCACCAGTAGGCGTATCAAATCTGCCTAATCCATTGGCATTAGCATTGAACAGATAAAATGCTGAAAGCATACCTAAACCCACTGGTGATATAAAAGTGTCTACAACTAAATAGATTTTTTGTTTCTTGAGATTTATAGCTCACATGTGTTTACTATACAACAAACTAAATTCAACTGAATAATATTACTGTAACTTAGTTAAAGCTTTCTGTTGACAATATAAATCATGAGGGCAAAGCTAGATGCCCTTTTACATGTCTGTAGAATATTGATAGAAAAATATAGCTTTCTGTGTTCATATTTCTTCACAGTAGCATGAAAGAAAGCATATGCAGTAGTTTTGCTGAAAGGAAACTTTAAGATCAAGACTGGTATGTACCTGCATCAGAAAGAAAATTTCAAAATCAAGACTGGTGTACACCTGGGAAGAGCCACCGTTTCAGAGGTGATGGAGAGAATCGTCTTTGGTCCTCCTATGCAACTTCTCTGGTTCCTGCTGAATGAATTCAAAAGGTTACTTTTCTCTAACATTCGTAAATGTATGCGTTTAACAACATTATCCGGCACATTGTAACATGAGGAAAGAGAGTAAGCAAAATAAAAGGAAGACAGAAGGAGTGAATGAGGTTTAGTAAGCAAGCTACAATCAGTCTGGCAAAAAAAAAACCCCAAAAAGGTAAACTCTAGTGTGATGCAGTTTTCTGCTCTGGATCTCAAAGGTACTTATCCCACAAGTGAGCAGTTGGGAACACCAGTAACTTCTTTCTCCAGCAGTGTTTATTTGATTCAGTTAATGAAGATCCTTATGAGCTTGTTTGGAGGAGTCTGAAGAAATAATGTGTTAAACCCTGTGATAGTTGGGTAATAATAATAATTGCGCATCTTTTCAGACATTATACCCCTTTTACACGGCAGTGTGGTTTTCTTCAATATCCCATTGCCAGACACTATCTAGTTATCACAATAGCTCTTAATTTGCACTCTGTTGTCAATGTTTTTTGGTTCTTTAGTGTGGTAGTTTTGACTGTCTTCTATTTTATTGACTTTTCCCTTTTTAAGTTAGAGGAAATATTAAATATGAACAGTGTTTTTAAGTACTTTGTTCTTGAAGAGCCACTGCATAACTGGTCAGAGCTGGTTTTAGGTGACCTGAGCATGTTCATTTAGCTCAGTAGCTTTTTGAAAGAGATGAGGTCCAGGAGCAGAGGGCTCTTCATCACGTATTTTGTCCGCTTGGAAAGCCTATTGGAAATTCTCATGCATTGTTAGTGTGCATTAGTGATTTTGCCTTTACAGAAGTTGAAAAGCTGATTAGCAACCATCAGATTAGTTTTGTGCACGATACTAAGACAAAGAACGTAATTGTATGGTCACAGTACGTAGCATATGTACTTGATTAAAGGTTGTCTAACACTCCAAGTGTTGATAGCATGCTGTGTGAGCCTTTTAACTTTCAGGCTAGATCCCGCTCTCAGGTGTTGCTAGTTTTACAGTATTTTTATCCAATGTGGGGCAGTTTTCCTAAGAAGTAGTCTGTAAATGTTGCATGTCCCAGAAAAGGTTGGAGATCTGCAGAGAACACAAATGGACTGAACCAGTGTTCTTGTAGATGGTGTCAGTATGGGGGGAAAGGGCTGAAACAAAGAAGAGGAGAGCTTGTTTGGTTTGGACTAGCTGGGAAATAGATAAATTGTTCTCATTTCGAAAGAGGAGGTGGAAATGAAGGAGGAGGTCTGGAGCCTGTGACACTTCTCAAAGGCAAAAAGCTTTCCCAGAATCTAAAAACATGGCAAGGTAATGCTCAAGAGGTGATCTGAGCTTCGGGGGAGCGGATAGCCCTTCTCCACATGTTAGGTTTCAGCTGCTCTACCGGGTAGTGCTTTGCCACTTGGCTCAAGGCAGGCTTGATAAAGGTGTCATTCATGACGATTAAATGGACTTTGAAAAGGAGAAACATGTCTAGCCAAAGACTGGTTGTTGATCCCTTACAGATTGTGTTAGCAGGGTTTGGGACTTTGTATTGGAGGAAAGGTGCAGCTCTGTGTGACTCTGCAAGGGGGCTGAGTCAGGATCAGCAGCCTTTCTTGCCACTGCCAACCCCAGTGGCAGACAGATAGACAAAAGCTTTCTAGAGCCTGGTCTCTGCGTCCTTCTGTGTCTGCGTTTCGGGAAGCTTGTCCACACAGAGCTGTTCTTCCAGAATGGTCTGTGGAGCACTGCCACATTTCATAGCATTTAAACACTCTGCTTTGTTTCTTGCTCCTAACCAAGAGCTAATCCCTCCTAGAATAGTTTCTTCATACCATTTTTCAGGACAATCTAACTGAAGCTCCAATTACAAATGCCAGGGAAAGCTCCTCTCAGTTGCCAGTGTCAGCAAAATGTCTTCTTTTATTAAGGTGGCTCACACTGTGGAGGAAGGATACATGGCAAAATACAAACCCTGCCAGAAACACCTCTGCAGTGAGGTGTTGGCAATATTTGTGTCATGATGAAGCAATCAGAGCATCCTACTGATTACTAAAACAGGTTCTTCATGGACCTGTCTAAAATAGTGAGGATTTTTGAGGGGGAGAGGGCAAGTGGGGAAGGGGTTGGTGGCTGAACTGAGAAAAGGTGAAAAGGAGGGATGAGGGGAATATCCCTATAATTATGTTTCAGTTACTGCCATGCAGGAGCCATCAACTTTGTAATAAGGTGACTAAAAAACACTTGAGTTCAGCTGATGCTGAAGTGTCTCATGTGGCTTTTGGGTCTGGAAAAGCATTCTGCCCAATTCATAAAATCTGCTCGAAAAAGCTTTTTTTTTTTTTTTTTAAGTGATGAAATGAGCAATTCTGGAAATAGTGAAAGGAAATGTGTGGTTTGTTTGTTAGTGTTTCTCAGGTATTAGGTATTACCATCAGCCATCCTGTGGTGGTGACTGTGGCTCTTCAGCTGTGGCTGTTCCATTTCCTACACTGGCCCGTAGCTCGTGCCAAGCGCCCTGTCTCCCAAAGCCTGCCAGCAGGGAGGATTGCTGCTTCTCCTCTCTACTTTCCAGGTTCTCCACAGCACATTGCTGCTCGCTTGTCTTCTGTCAATGATGTCAGCCTTGCTCATGTTGTTAATGACCCTTTGTGTGCCCCCCCCCAAAAAAAAAGCACCATGCCTTATTATTCATAAGGGAAACATCTCTTCCTTCAGCTTCTTCACTTCCTCTGTGACTTCCACTTGTGGCTAGCCAACAGTGATGACTAGTTAATATTGGTCAAGAATTGCAGTTACTTATTTTCTTGATGAGGAAGAAAGGAGACAGAAGAAGAAATGTCAAATTTTCTGAATAATGTAGCTGTATACAAAGATAGCTTCTTCCAGTCACACTTTTCCTGCCTTTTCTTCTTTTGTTGTTTCACAACTGTTCCTTGTTCCCTCTGATTGCAGCTGAGGCTATGAATTCTTTCTGACACTGCAGCTTCCTGTGTTTTTGGGTGATGCCCTGCAGAAGGACTACAATTTGAAGTAGGATGCAGAAAATCTGTAAGATAAAATGTAATTAATACCTGGCTACTTAACTAATTCAGCTCAGTCCCACAAAATGGTGCCTCTTACAATTACTTGCATTCTAATACTAGAAATGTTAGCAGTTAAGAATTATGTAGGTATTTCCTAAAGGAGTTGCTTATGATAATCCTATGCACACATTAATGACAAGCATAAAAGTACCATGGTCATGCATATTAAATTTCCAGTAAAACAGGAACTAAGTTGTATATACTAACAGAAACATGTTGGTTCAACACATTTCACAAGAAAGCCTGTAAGGCAAAACCAAGATCAAGAACACTGGAGCATGTTTTATATTTCTATATGCAGTAAAAGTCATAAACTACTGTCATATTCACAGTGGGATATTTGGGATTTTGCTGACTGAGACTATTCGGAAGAAAAGGTGAAAAGATTTAGACTTTTAGAGTAGATTTAGCCAGGTTTCAGACAGGTAGCACAGGGATGACTGATCAGGAGGTTTTAACTGCCCACCAAAGTCTTTGTGTGGCTGAGATTACAAGACATACGTGGCATACCCTGAAAAGTTAAAGGGAAGAAGGTGAGAAGGTGGAAGGAAGACCTTGGGGAGAGATTCAGAAATGAGAGAAATCAGTGGCCCATCATGATCCCATCACACCTCTGAAGGCAATGAGTATTCATTTGATATTCACATCTAGTTTTCAGGTGGTTAGAATGTGTATGACATTTGTCTATTCTACCATTCTACCTTAGCTAAGGCAAGATTGACATATGTCATGTATATGTACAACAGTTTGTATTGTTTGAATGGTCAACTTTTCATTCTATTAATTCACTTCGTATTTCCCTTTTGAGCATGTATGTTTCTCTGCTTTGCTCTTGAATTTGTCTAGCCTGAATGTGCAAGACACACTACAGTGTATGAAAAAGTATACAAGACACCTGGGGCACAAATGAGTAAGGGTGGGGTTTTTTTTCTGTTTTTTTTATCATCTGGTGTTCCAGATGATAAAATTAGTGCACTTTTTCCAAGGTCAGAACACTTCCATGGATGAGGCATTTACTGTTCCAGTGCCTCACCACTCTCATCCATACTGAAAATATCATGGTACATAGAGTGTTGCACATTTGGGTTATCACTAAATGACAAAAGGTGTATTGTGCACTTGTCATTTGAAGGAAGCTAAGTAACTTCCATGTTTCATGGACAGATAATCAAATTGCTAAAGATGATGCTTGGAATTTTTCCTTTATCACTGTCTCCATTCATGCCATACTCTGCTGTGTTTACTGGAAATTAACTGAAGCAGAACATCTGTATAATTTTCTGTAAAACATTAATTTTATTTATTCTTCCTACATGTTTTTCACTTCCCTCCTCTTCCTCCTAATCAACAACAGAATAAATGACACAAAAGATCAACTGTTGGCTTTATGTAAAAAATTGCATCAAAATAGTGAGTCACTGGAAAAAGATTTCCAACAATCAACACACACACAAATATCCACTCAGGTCACAAGGCAGAAAATATTATCAATAAGGACAAAGGAAGTTGTTATTTTAGTTTTTAAACAGTCTTGATTCATGCTTCCGGTCATTTCTCTTGGGGGGTGAGAGGAGGAAGAAATGACTATTCCTAAAAATACCAGTTAAACAGAACTGCCAGAAACTCTTCAAATCCTTAAACCAGTACGATCAGGAGCAAAACCATGGTGGAAATAAGTTATCGTTTCCTGCTGTCCAAATTCTGTTCCCTGTACAAAGTTTGGGTGCTGCATATATCGCAATCTGATAATTATTTTAACCCAAAGGCAAGAAGCCATTATTGTAAACAAGTTTCTGTGGCATATTCTGATGATCATTGTATTTCAAAAGGATCTTAGGTGAAGAACTTGATTCTTACCAAGTTGTGCTGGATAATCCCTCTGAGCTTTGCTCAGTAGGAAGCAGCATATTTGTTCCAGTTTCACCAGCCCAGAAAGGTGCTTCCTGCCTCTTTCACAGCTGAAGCCTATGGAAGCTTGCTCCTTGGGACATCTAGAGACTGGAGGGACATTTGTGATCACTAGAAGGGATGCTGGAGATGCTACATGTCTGCTTCTGTCATTGAGTTTGCTGTCTGCAAAGCTACTGGGAAATGCTGTTTCTCACCTTTTTGGTTATGTTTCTCAGAAAGCCTTGAAGTTCTACAAAGCTAAAAGGTTATTTTAAAAGCTGTTTTAGAAAGGAAAACCTAAATTAGCAAAATTGAAATAACTTTTCCTTTTTTGTATGTTTTTCATGAAACGTTAGAAATATTCTGTGTGTATGATTTTCCCTCCCTTTCACTTGCCTTTTTTTTCCAGTATAGCAGATGTACTCCATACATGAACCAAAAGCAGGGAGAGAGGCAGGAGAGTGTAATGCTCAGTCTCTTCATGCTGTTAATTTGACATTCAAGAGTCAAATGTTTTCCCTGCTTTTGGCCCCTGTTCCTCCTTAAACTTCGTGTTATCTTATACCTCCTTGGCAGACTTCAAGATTCTGGAAGTTTCTTCCCATCTGCCTCCTGCAGGTGAGAGCTGACATAAGTTTAGTCATATGGGAAGTAAGAGAGATGTCAAGACTTTATCGCTTTATCCATGCAAGTAGGCCAGTTTTTTCTACTCTTTACTAAAGCCTCTTTTTCTTCTTCCACAAAGCAGCATTTCCAGTCCCTGTGAGTTGGGAAATTGCCTTTTATCCAGATCTGGAAATTGCAATCATGTAGGAGAAATTTTTTTATTTACTCATAGTGTTCATTAAGCATGTTTTCCTCACGTTGAATTCGTATATTGTGGTCACAGAAAGATAGAACTTGTGGAAGCTATACAGATTCTGAGTTCACACTTCAAAACTTTGTTTCTATCATCCAAAGTGATTCTGTGTGGGAATAAATTTATTGATAGATTTTGCTCCTAACTAGTTTGTGTTGTCATATCCCAGGAAATACATATGTATGTTTAAAATAAAAGGTTGGAGGATATGCCTAAATGTTTAAAATTCTTCCTGACAAGTATAGGGGAGTTGAGTGAAGCCCGACGATTTTCACAGATGAAGTCATACTTAACAAAAAGATGAGTTCAGTTAACATTTCTTCAATGATCGCAGATGGTAGTGAAGCAGAAAACACTATTTGCTTGGATTTTATCTGTATTTGGAAAAGCAAAGGTTCTGATATGCCTTTTGCCCTTCTGCCCCTGTCCAGTTTCGTAAAACTCATGTTTCTATTCCTAGAGATTGTCCCTGCCGAAATGAGTATAACTAGTTTTACAAGAGACTTTTTAAAAGGTACTAGGTAAAAAAGACATCTTTTTAATAAACTTACCTGGCACTTGAATGTAACAGACACAAAAATAAACAACATGAAGATAAAACCAGCCAAATTATTTCAGTGCAACTGAATAAATCCTTGCATCACTTGCAGCAAGCAATCAATCCGTTTGTTTTTGAGTTCTCAGTATGCTAATTTTGGGATTGTTGAATTCAACAACCACTTGCTAGGTGGTGCATGTTAAAGATATCATTCCAAGGAGATTATTGTAATTGCTGTCTTTTTTGCTCTAAGCAAAGGAGGGTTAAAAAGTTTTATCTTAACAAGGGACCCACATCTGGAGCAATCCTGGATTTTTTTTATACAGCTGTAAGACCATCACTGCCAGCAAACAGTTGCATGTGGTTTAAGATGTTGCCGCTTCTCATCTGAGAAGCTATACTGTGTTCATGTTGGACGCTGTCACTGCAAAGGTGACCAGCCTGAAACAGCAGGGAGAAGATAGGCTCGCTCAAACAGCCCTACTGTGGTGCGCTGAGAGGCTGAAATCCTTAAAAACTCTTCTTAGCTGGGATTACCTAACAGCATAATTGAATTCTGTAGGGGGAAAAGTAGATCTGGACAGACCTTTTAACATCTGGTCTCACCATAAATGCATGAAATGTAAACCAAGATAGAGAAAGGAGGCTATAAAGACCAGGGGAATCGTGTAAGGGAGGGATGCTGAGGGAGAGGGACAGGTTCTTGGCTTTCTTACATTGGTGCGTTTAAGTTCCAGCATTTCCCTGCATAACCATTGGAGTAACCCCTCTCAACTTGGAAACAATTTCTCACGCTAAATTAATCAAAGCATAAGTCTGTGTCACACCTCAGTACTAAAGAAAAGATATGACTGGAGGCTATGCTTTAGCTCCACACCTTGATCCTGCCTATTGCATGTCTCTGGAAGTCCCGTTGTTGGCTTTTATAGCCACAAAATTAGGCGCCTCTGCGCTGTCCCATCTCTGATCTGTGCATCCCTGACTTCAGAGGTGCAGTTAAAACAACAAAGTCTGGGCTGAAATGTGTTTATAACATCCCCCTCCTCTCCCTTCTGTGTTATAAGCTAGAGTCTCATGAAGCTAAGGCAAAACTGTGACTTAAGAGACTGGCTTGGGTTGGAAGGAATGAAGCTGTCTCTTAGTATTTCCAGAAAAGGGCAGTTAAGAGCTTGAGGCGGAACAGAAGTAGCAGTAGAAATGGAGAAGTGAAAACAGTATGCACATTTTTTCCTCATGATGAGGACAGATTGGTGACCTCCTCTCTTACAGAGGAAGCTTCCTGTGTTGGCTGCCAGGATGGTTTTGCCCTCTCACTTTCTAAACTGATGGTGATTCCAATGTCTGGAATCACTGCAATTCTAGGTACGTTATCAAAACACTGGTTAAGAGTCAATAGATTGTGTCATTTTGGGCAAACAGGAAAAAAAAGAATGTGTGCATAATTGAAAGTCTGTGCCATATGCTGAAGCTGGTTGTAAGCACAGTTAATAGAAATTAATTTAGCCAAACTTTTAAGTTTTTCTTTTGCAATTTTTCTGTACTCTTGTTAAAAATGTGTGCCTAGCTTAAAAGAGAGCAGAAGAAGAGGACATCTTCAGTGTCACCTATTTCATATGTCTGTAATATGGTCCCCTAGATGCTACTCTATAAAGTAATCTTTTTGCAGCTAGAAATTCTCACCTGTTACCTGATCCTCAGAAGACCTAAGCAGCTTCACGTCTATATGTGTTACACAGGAACATGAGAACTAGGCAAGCTGGTTTTGTTTTATTTTTTTCCAGCATTTCATGAGGTCAGGGTGAAGCTCTGTGTGCTGTCCAGCTGGGGAACTGGACCCGCTTGACAGGGTGGCAACAGGATCTCTGCCACCAGCAGTGTTTTCTATGGGGGCAAGATGATTCCAGGTTCTAAGAAAACAAGTTGCACTGGAACTCCAGTAACGTACTGTAAAAGCCCCTAGCCTTGATCTTTAAGCTGAGATTTCTAAGCATCCCAAACTTACCCACTGAGATAACAGGCTGTCTTCTCATTGTTTTCTGGTGAGGCTGTATGGATTTTTCCTCTAGCACTGTTCTGTGTGGGTCAAATACCAAAAGCTAGTTTCCAGTATGTCAGGAAGTGCTTCAAAGTATAAACACAGGAAAAAGTATCTATAGAGAAGAAACATAGAGCTTTATGGAAGCCATATGATCATGTTTTGTTTGGAAACGGTCTGCTAACAAATTTAATGAGTATTGCATTTTGCCATTTCGTGGAGCAGGATGAGTGTAAGTCATCTCCCATTTCTCTTTGTGTCTGAGACAAATCCACTTGTTTTGAGGTCATAATGATTATAAATGTTCAGTAGACTGTGTGCCATCCCACTCACTTTTTTACTGTAAAATAAAAAGCTCTTTGGATTTGTACCTACTATTCTTTCAAAATAATTTAACTTGATTTATTTCACTCCAGTACAAAACACCTTATAATAAAGTTTTGCTACGTTTTATCTAAAGGGAATAATGGAGATTTCAGGCCTGGTTTGTCAGTGGGTGACTTGCATACCAAGTCAGAATTGTAGAACAATAGTGTTATTTAAACAGGAAAAGATGTAATCCTGGTTTTCTTGTAGCTATTCTGAGTTAAGCTTGCTGCATGCAAATATTACATAGCTCTGTATTTTTTGCACTGACGTCTAATTTCTTGTGTTGTCTGATTATATAAATACATACATTAATAGAATTTCCTTTTTTTAAACATTAGATTTATGATGGTAGCACAAATGACTTTTGATGGTGTAATCCCCCTTTAAAATAGTTCCCATTAAAGAAAACTGTTGTTAGCCCTGACATCAGGGGGTGTCATACTTGCAACTTCAGATAATATATGTATATCCACTGTGCAAAACCCCTTCCTGTTTTGTTTTCAGCATTGGTTACGTTACACATTAATATCTATTTTTCTTGTGAAACTGTCTTTCTACATATACAGTCTATTTTTTCTCATAGGAAAATGGATAATTTGCATGTAAAGTGGGTAAAACCATGATTTTCTCAGGCTCTGGTTTTAGAAAGCTTGTTACAAAACCTGATTTTATTTTATGCCTATGGGTAGCAGTTGTTTTTCAGGATATTTGCTTTTTATGAGCTGAAAATGGTGAATCGAGGTAGTGAAAATTTCCTTGTTTTTCCTCAGAAGTGAATCCTACTTCTTTCTGTAGAATTACAGTGAAACTTCTTGCTAGTTATACACTCTGTGTTTTCACTTGCTGTTAATGGTATTCTGTTTGTGGGATATGAAAGGGCTTTTCACAGGTCATGCTATTACTTTTTTGCCCACCTATATCATAAATTAATTAGTAATTTTAGTTAATGCCAGATTGGCCTAGTCATTTTGTAAGTATTTCAAGTAGCTGCAAGGATGACACGGCAATGTTAGTTATTAACTATGCCAACATTTATTCTTCTACTGGCTAGTAACTCCACTAAAATTTCACATTGGTGTTGTATTTTGGCATCTGTCAGCTCAGGGGCTCATCCATCCTGCCAGCCCTGGAGTTATAAAAGCATCAGTTAAGAGTGTCCAAAAAATTAATTGGACCCTCTCAGTTTTGTGCTTTGTATCACTGTTACTGAAGAAGAAAGCAAATGGGGAGGGCTTAGCCTGTGCCTTGACTGGCATTGTATGACTTTGTGAACTTGTGTTTTATTTCTTTGTTGTATCAAAAAGGAAATCAATCAATCTCAGTTAAGAGATTCAGAAATTTGAGCTGGGTAGCAATTTTAGTATGACTCATAACACTTCACAAAATTAGCTTGCCAAGAAGAAGATGTGCTTCTGTGAAACTATGAAGTACCTGAGCTGGAACAGAAATCAGTTTTGACAGAAGAGCTCATAAGAGTCCAGCTCACGCCTTTTGGTAATGGCAGTGGAAAAAGTCATCAGTATTGATCATCTGAAGTCCTTACAGCCTGAGCTCTTGCATAGTGCCACGTCACCTTCAGCTGCTCTTTGCTGCAGAGATCCTGGGTAAGCACAGAAGTAGGGGCAAATACAGAAGTGAAAACGGAAGAAGGGGAATAGCCAGCTGTCCACAGAGTGTCAGGAAGTGCTTCTCCTGCATGTGAATCTGGGGAATGCAGTTTGATACCCTAGAAGTGGAGTGTTTGGAATGAGCACATATTAACATTTTGCAGAAAATTAAATGTCTTGAGAAACATTCACAGTGTTTCTCACCGATTTTGTGATGTTTAAGGGATATTTTGCTGTAAGCAGTTTTACACATTTGTGCAGTCACATTATAACTTCCATGCATAGAGATATGTAGTAGAAAACCGAATAAAAATATCTTGTGATGTTTGCAGCTGAAGTTTCCATGATTAATCTGCATTTTAATGGACTAATCTAGTTCTTAATTCAAAAGAACAGCTCCCCTAGATACAAGCTGGCCTCATCATTTATCTGAAGGAAAGATGATTAGCCTTTATTTGCCGTTGTTTCTCTTGACTGGTGGAGGCTATTGCAGTGATGCTTGTTTTTGTTTTATCATGGCAGCAAGGAGTAAGTACTGAACCAGATGCTACTTTTGCTAATTTGCTCCTGGCAGCTGCCCTGCTCTGCTTCTGGACCTACTGCCCTGCCATTTTCCCTACACCTGAAAGAATGACTTGATTTCCTATATCCTTCCTGTCTCACCACTCTCCTTGAGTTAATTGTCCTTTTGCTGTTCAACTGCTGTGGTGCCGAGCACAGAAGCTGAGAGCAGGAAGATTTTTCTTGCAGTGTTTCATCTGTGGCCTAGCAAGTACCTGTGTGATGGAGGCAGAGTAGCAAAGGTAGCAGCTGCAGGAAGAAAATACAGTAACTGGAACAGCGGGAGGGAGAAGAGAGGTGAGGTGGTGAAAAGACCACGAGAGAGGCTTAAGTTATTTCATACTAGAACAGAAGATGGAGGGTAAAAATCTAACCACTGAAGGAGACTTCTTTTCTAATCATGAAGTTTGACACAGAATTCAACATTTTCACTACTGTTCTGAGGCTTAAAAATAGCTCTGAGCCCCACGTGTTTCTTGAGTACTGTCTAGGATTGGTCACTGCTGAGGATGAAAGTCTGCTACTACTTGGAAATGCTCTACTAGATCAAGAAGTAATATCTGTGACATGGCTCTAGGTTGCCTAATCCTATTGTAATCCTATTGATGAACACTGTTGGGATCAATATGATTCCACATAATAGAATGGCTATATTTTTTCTGGTGATTATTCCCTTCTTCCCCAGATAGAAAATTAAATATAACACCCAGTGTCAAATAGATTAATAAAGTTTTTACTTATTCTGAGGGGAAAGACGAGTATGTGATGATAATTGAAGCCAAGCTGTAATGCATAGTTGCAAGGAGGCTGAATGAAAGTTGCACGAGGTTTCTTCCTTAAATTAATCTGATGCAGTATAATTGTCTGAAAATAACTCAGCTGTGAGCTTCTGTACATCCCGGAAGAAATGCCTATATGTCAGTCTTCACAGAAAAGTACTGAAGGCAAAATGCCAGCAATAATTGCACAAAGTACAAAGTAAACTTATTTCATCATGGAGAGAAGATTGCATATTGGCATCTATACTTGTTTCTGCCTCTGTTTTTCTGCACCCCCTGCACTCCTGATGTATCTGCACTTCTTATCTGTGGGTGTGGTACATTTCCTACAGCAGGAAAAGTTCTTGAGGACTCCGTGTGTAACATGGCACAGTAATACCTTCTCTGGCTGCTTGACACATAGGGTTGGAGTACAGAACTGCAGCATTTCCAGCCCCTCTTGCACACAAGCCTACCTTAAACAGTGAAAATTTAGTATTGGCAGAATAAGCTGAGCACCATCATTAAGCACTCACATTTGAAATTACACCGGTGCTTCACTTGTCAGTTTAGATTTTTTGCTCCCTTCCCCTCCAATGTGAAGAAATCAGTGTTGTTTTAGATGACATTTTTCACTTGTGTGGATAAGCAGAAGCCAGCAATGTTTCAGACATCATCTGCCGACAGAGCAGCAGCTATACAAACTGCTATCCTAAAACAGGTTAAATGGCAATTGGGAGGGTTTTTGTGAGTGTGGCATCTAATGCCTTGTCTCTTTCAGTTTTATCATGTCAGGGCTCAGGTGGGAGTTACAATTAAAAGCAGCACAGATATCCAAATAAGAATGTAAGGGTATGCATTGGCTGGAAGCTGACAGGGTTTAAGTAATCACCTGCAGTTGAATTGAGACGCGGATGGGAAGTAGGAAGTGCTGTACTCAAGCTTCCTGTATAAATAAATGCAGCTTTCCCACAGCTACTGCATACAAGCTGTGACGTGCTTTTAAGATATAATGGCAGCATGCTTTTAGTAGCAGGGAGGGAATGATTTATCAGGAGTGGCAAAGGGGCTGGGAGACAAGTCCTGCTGCAGTCCTAAAAAGTGTACAGCTGTCAGACACCGGGTGACGAGGAAGGGTGTGCGAGAGCAATCTGCCTCTGCTCCTGGTTGTGAGCTTTAAGGTTTGTGACATCGTGGTTCTTTGGAATGCTGGAGTCTGAGTGCAGCTACTGAAAAGTCACACAGCTGGCAGTGAATGCCACTCTCCTTTCAAGGTAAGTCGGAATACAGCATTCTGTCTGATTTTTTTCCTTAAAAGCAAAGGTTACCCTGAATATAACAGAAAGCCAGCTTTTGCTTCTAATAGAAGGAAAGGCTTAGTTAGAAAAAAGGTAAGAAGTAGAATGATTAAAGAGCTAAAATAAATGTTGTTTTTCATTTGGCTAAAATTGAACTGTGTGGTGCTTAGAGCTGAGGCAAAAGGAAATCTTAGAGTCCTAACTATTAAAGCCACAGAAAATGAAGGAGACATCAGGTACTTCCCAAAAGGGCGAGATTACTTTTGTTAGTGTAACTTGTAAAGAAATACCTGTGTAAAGTGTTTGAAAATGCTGCAGTATTAGGACATATCTTTGTGGAAAGCAGTTGCTAAGATGGCATACTTTCAGTACTATAGCTGTTTTAGTTTAAATACAAGAACTCTGTTCACACTGAAAACACATCTGATTAAGCTGGAGGGAGCCCTAGTTTAAAATGCAGAGATTTCCTCCTGGTTTAAAGGCATTTCTTCTGCCACGATCTTGTACAGCTGGTATCAGGAAGGAAAAATATGCTGATCTGTAATATTAATGTTAATGTGCACTTCTAATCTGCTCAGGGTTGAGGGTTTTGTGGTTATGTAAGTACATACTAAATATACATTTGTTTTCTACTTTACGTATTTACACTTTTTTACCCAAAGAACACAAAATTGCATTTACTGGCATGTTTGCACTGCTTTCTCAGAGTAAGGCAATTTCAATACAAAGCTGGTTCAGTAATGAAGATTTTTCAGTCTAGTTTATTATAAAGCTCTGTATTTTCTGTAATACAGAGGCACTCTGCTTCCTAACTGTTTATGGCAATATATCTTAATTCAGAGAAAAATATTTATGAGTGTCATAGCTAATGCCTTGTCTCTTTCAGTTTTATCATAAGTCTTATTATAAGTAAGTAGTAAATCATTTAGGATGACTGTGGTTAAGAAAGCATTGCAAGGTGACTTCCCATCCTTTTGGTTAATAGACACTGACGCTTTTAAGAAGTAAATTTTAGCAGAGATACAGGCCGTGACTGAAATACCCTCATGCAGCTTTCCACTGACTGTGTGCAGGCACAGCAACATGATATGTTTGGCTACCCTCAGCCTGAAGGGCAAGTGTTCCTGGTTAAGGGCAAGCACTGGGTTTGGAGTACCAATATTTATGGAAGCGGAAGTTTCAGAATCCTGTCCTTTAATATTTTACAAAATGGATAGATTGACTTGATTCTGGTCCTGTTTGGGATTTGTCTGTGTCTGAATTTGAGTGGGTATAGGGGTTCTTGTGATAGCATGAAAGTGGCTGAAACTCTTCCCTCAGTTGAACACAAGCTAGGCTTGAAAAAATACATGGCACATTGATAAAGGGATTGCTGCAGTTATGATGCCAAAAGTAGTGCTTTAGATTATGGATTGAGAAGCATGTGTTTGCAGAGTGCCTGAAGCTGTGGTAAAGTGGGAGGTATTCCTTCAAACTGAACTAGAGCTATTCCGGAACCAAGCCAGTATGATGAGAATCAGACTCCTTTTCTCCCATGCATCTTACTGTCTAGTGGGGGTATGTAATACAAAAGTGCTGTCTGCTCATACAAGGACATGGAAACCTCCCAACACTTCATGTAGGAATAGCATTTGAAACCTGGTATAGTTTCTGTTCCCCATGCTGAGCTCCTGCATGCTTCTTGCTGATAGTCATGGTCTTTCCCACAAATGGTGACATTTTGGTGGTTTTATGTGTGTGGAGGTATATGTTGGAGCAAAAGTTAATATAAATAGCAAACAATATGGAGTTGTTTCTGTCTAGCTAGGTTCTTGGATTACATTATATTCTCTAGATACTTCATAACTTTTGTAGAAATAAATAAGCAGTGTACATATGGTTATTTGGCCTTTTCCTTCTGGTGGAGAAGGAAAGTATGTACTTGTCCTTATTATCATCCTAAATTTAAAATGGAACTGTGAGAAGCAGCAAGTCACTTTACAGGAAAACAAGCAGCACTAATACTTACTGTGGTTCCCAGTTCATTAGCATGCTTCTGATAGTATCTGTGGTATGAGTCTGAGCCCTGTGCTTGCAATCTACCCTGTCCAGACCTTTCAGTGACTTTTAGTGGTGAGACCCAGTGGAGTATACTGCTTTGATGAGTAGCTCAAAAAGCCTGCTACAGACTTGCTGTCCCTATTGAGTGGGGAGTTTTCTTGAGTGTATCTGAAACTATACAGTGCCTATAGGTTGTGTGTATCGGATCCAGAAATATCTCTTGGGCTAGTAGTACTGTGACATCTGAGACCATAATTACAGCTCTGGGCCCATGGATGTCACAGGCATACATGAACAGAATACTGTGGCAGGCTGCCAGTGTTGCTGTGAACTGAGTCCATAGAACCTCCTTGCACATACCAAAGCAGACATTACCTTTGGCTTCAGGAGGCTGAAAATGGTTCTGGATCTGGATCTTCCTCTGCATGCTTTTTGGGAGGTGGGTACAATTCCCACCCCTAGCCCTTGGTAATGCACTTCACAAATTCTCTTCATTACCCAACAGCCAGGAATAACCTTACATTCATTCCATCTCAGAATTAATCTCCTTTTTGTTTGTGAAATGGAACACTGAACAAAAAGAAAAACAACAGATCCAAAGGGAAGGGTAGCAGTGTTACTAAGCTCAGCCTCTAGCATTCTGTATTTCTGCAGAAGCACAGCTGGAATCCAGTGCTGGACTATGAGCCTTCTCACTTGACAGAAGTACAGGTTGGAGGGCCCTTGTACACTGCAAATTTACTTAGTCTTGGACAAATATTTACAGAGATGCTTGAGCCAAATAACTTTGTGCTGATCAGTAAGAAAACAGTGTTCGGTAATCTTTCTCTGTGTCTCTCGTAACTGGTTTCGGCTTAGTGGGAACTGAGTGGGCATTACACTCATAAAGTGCCAGCAGATACTAAAACATTCATAAAAAAAAAGATAGTATCTCAAATTACAAAAGACCTCATCCTTCACTTCCTACAAAAGAGGGACTTTTCCAACTCCTACTCTTCCAGGAAGGAGCAGAGTGCCAAGTAGAGATTTCTTGAGGGCACGATTAGGTTAACTGCGTTGAAAACATATTTCAGATTAAAAATGTAGCTATATAAAAAACATTTTGTTGATGCAGTTTCATAAGTCTCTTGGGATGTGTTGATACTTGCACACAATGACATACGAGTTCCCCATTTCTGGTTCCTCTTACTCTATTACAATAAAGAAAAAATGTTGTGGGTTGCCCAAGACCTGCGTGGTTTTCTGCTGTATTTCTAGGGGAATCTGCTCAGCCTCCAAGGGAAAATCCAGTATCTGTAATGGAAATGCCCTCAGTTTACCTGATTCTTTGAAAGTCCTTGGTGACTGCAGGTATGGTTTTAACTTCAGTGGAGTTTGGGCTGCTAGACTATGGGACCTATAAGCATCCTTGTGCCTTGTGTTTCTTAGTGAGTTGACATCTCTGGAGTCCCAAAGTCCACCAGCACCAGGCACAGAGATCTGGGATATGTGAATCTGGCTCCTGCTACAGAATGGATAGCCTTTCTGAAGTAAGGAAGTCCTGGACATTCTGTAGTCAAGGGACATTTTGTTTAAATTATGTTTATATAAAACCTAATGAGAAATCCAGTACCTGCCTGACAGACTTCAGAGGCCATAAATAAGGGCAAAAAGTCAGAGTGGGACTACCAGATCTGGGACTTGATAATGTGTATTTTTTTGGTGTTGGTCTGGAGCAGTTACCAGTGGTGATGATGAAGTCAAGACATGCTGTTCATGAAAACTATAACCAGGATGTTACTCGGGAAAAGTCCAGCTTGTGTGTGTGCATTTGTGCGTGCTAGAACATATCCCCTGCATGGAGCTCCCTGTGTGCCAGAGCTTGTTGTAGACAAAAGAGTCTTGGAGAGTTACTCTACATGCTTTTGGTCTGAAAGAGAGATGCGAGATGCTTACTAGGAGAAAGAGTACAGAATTACTTTATACTAAAAGGAAAAAAAGATACCATTTTACAGTCATGCTTGTGTTTCTCCCCTTTAATTGAGAATGTCAGTATTTGTGACTGTTGCAAGTTTTTCTACCTTTCACTTTGTTGTAATGATGAGGAGAGGAGGGAAAGTATAAGACATGAGTCATTACTCAAAGAATGGACGCTGTCTGGGTGTCTGAAAGAAGCTTTGATATTCATGTTTGGTTATACAAGCTATTGTATTTTCAGACAGCAAGGGAGTAAATGTGCAGATCTGAAAACATTTGTGAGCTCTGCTCTGTATGCTTGCAGAAAGGAAAAAAACATTGCGATGGAAGAGCTGTATCTCTGTGTTCAGGGCCTGAAACGGGTCTTTCAAGACTGCCTCTACTTATGCTTTTATGTACTATATGTTGCTGCAGCTTAGGGGTGAATTCCTTGCTTATGTATATATATATATAGCCACAAATCATTCAAAATTGCATGCTTCAAACCCCTGTATACATAGAAGGTAAAACACATTTCTTGACAGCTAGTATACAGGCTAATCATTTGCATGCAAAGAAAATTCCGGGATTAAGTAGAAGCTGTGATGTGCAGGCTGACACTGGTTATATCTGAGTTGTAGATGGGAAAGTTCATGTGTTCTGCTTTGTGCTTAATTTTGGAAACATTCTGATGGGTGGAGGCGGTGAGGTGATGAAGGAAAAAAAGCTGATTTTCCCCCCTTCAAAAAAAGAAGGTGGCTTGGAACTAGATGTTCTTCCCTTCCAGCCCTAACCATTCTATGATTCTGTGTAGTCAGTGGGGAGAACTAGCTGATCCTGTGGGCTACTTAGCATTGCACTCTCTTAAACTTTTTCACAGCAGCAAACACTTCACTAACCACTGGTCCTGGAACTCTTCCTAATAAGGTTCACCCATTATAGGGCTAAGATAACATCCACAAGGCCAGCAATTACTTGCTTGCTGAAGTTCTGCACAATGGAGAGGATGCAATCTTGCACTCTCCTGACCTCTTCACGGTTGCACTAATGGCTTCAGTGGTGGGGAGTCTCCATCGCAGCTCTCTAGGGAGAATTTGTGGTAAATGCAGTCATGCCCTTCGCCTGGAGTAAAAGCCACACATACATATATAATTAAGCTGATTCTACTTTAAGGACTTGTATTTTTTGGCTTGGTCAATATTTTTATTGCAAATACCCAAGCAGTGTACATGGCTTGACCAGTTTCAAACCCCTTGTTGACTTAACTTCCCACGTTTTGGGAGGATAGTCCAACAAATGAAGGAAAAATGCAGTTGTGGGGAGAAGAGTAGAGAAGGAGCTGAGAATTCTGGACACAGGTCCTTTTTTGTAACTCCTTAACAATGAAGACAGAATGCCTGTCTGAGGGGCATTAGTTGTCAAGGTCACAATTAAAAGACCAGCTAGCAGAAAAATACCTTTAGAAAGGTTTTTGTAAGATTGTCTCACTCTAGTATAGTAAGTGTATGAATTCCTTCAGTGCTGTATTCCATGTACTCATTTTACTGAGTGTTTGAGAGGTGGGGCAGCTTCTTTCATCTGCTCCTAGTTGTTTGTCTTTGCACACATAAAGCAGGTCCATTGGAGCTATTGGGAACACTCCCATTGGCAGGGCTTTGACTTCATGGCTAAGATCATGTAGAGACTAGCCAGTTGTTAACAGGTATTAAGGTACTTGAGACTGCAATCTTGTATGTTTACAGGTTACTGTTCTCCTTTGAAATTAATTCTGCAACAGAGGTTGAAATTTGGGACTCAAGTGAGGGAATGATGAATGCAAACCTCTAACTGCATTTGATGTGCACTTCTGATTTATTATATGTTTTGCAATATCATCTGGATTTCTAAGTTGTTTCATTGAGCCTCTGAGAAAATAACTGTGTTTCCTGTGCTTGACACTGTACAGACAAAAATCTTTCTGTGAGTGCTTAAAGCCTGAAACATGGAGACGGAAAATGGATACAGAAAGTTAGGTGGGAGAGAGCCAGGCAGCAATGAGATAACATCGCATTGCATGATGGACATGCATCGCATGGATGATGGACATCAGCTGAGCTGCTGCAAAGGTTTTTTACTCAAGTTTCAGAAAATTGTATCTGTCTTACATAGTTAATAAGATGCAGAGCAAAACATATCATGCTCTGTTAAAAATGTTAATTTATAAAAGTGGGAATATATAGGTGATTTAAAAATATGTAGGCACTAAATTTAGTCAAGAGTGTAAAACTAACTGTAATTGAAGCTATTATTGTTATTCCAGCGTAGTTTGCAACTTCTGTTAAGTGGTGTGTATGTGAAGCCTACCAGGGGTTAGAGGTGTTCCATAGTCATACTTGATTGATGGGGCGGGCACCATGGGGCTTCTTCACACTGGGGCAGCAGGCGATGTGGATGGAATCACTTGCAGCAGAACTCCTCCCAGGAGCTGTCTCCCAGCATGCTGGTCTCATTGCTCTTCCCATGCGAGGGCTGGAAAAGAGAGAGAGCAAATGTGAATACTGAGAGGAAAGCAGAGAGAAACTCAGGGGATTGCTGCTAATGTTTACTTTCCTCTGTTGCCTCTGCAGTTCTGGCCAGAGTTGGAACTAGTTCGGTGCTCTGTCCTTTCCTTATCTCCAGTTGCAGCTGACTTTGATAGGGTTCATTCGGGAGCTAGCAGAGAGGTGGTTTAGGGATACACTCTGATTAGTTTAGTAACTAGTTGTGAGAAACAGTAATAGTTACTTCAGTAAGTGGATGTGTTCAGTTTCAAAATGACCTGTTCATATCTGAGTCCAAACCTCTGCCATTGCGTCTTAATGACTATGTTACTTCTTAACAAACTCCAGTATAGTCGATGTTGTTTTCTTAATGGAAAATTAAATTTATGCTGCTCTCATAATAAAAAATGCTTATATTTGTGGTATTTGTGATAGAGACTTCCCCAAGGTCTAATCTTCAGTTTTGATTCCCAGTGTTTGATTCACTGAATGTCACTGTAGCTGAAATTTGAAAGTTACCACTTTTTAGATCATTGAGATGTTTTTGGATTAAGGGCACTTCTCAATGTAATACCTGTTTATCTTGGTTGCCTTGAACAGCATGTGTATTCTGTAATAATGGGCAGCATATTTGACTGAAAGATTAGATAGAGGCAAAGTAAAACATTATATTCAATAGTTTTACTCACTGAGAAGTCACACAAAAATTGTTATAAAAGGAAAATTAACTTATTCTTTGATTCCTGTTGATGTAAATATAAAGTTGCGTGGTTTTGGTGCTTGTAGTGAGTAGACTGTAGGACCATAATCTTGCAAGTTTGCAGTTTCCTCAGCCTGACAAAATGAAATCAAAGCAATGTTAAAGGCATCATCTTAATGCAAGCACTGAAAATAACATTGTTCAGATCATCCCTTCTAAAAATAAACACCTAAATATGCACTTACTTTCTCTCAGTAGGTGGTAAGTAAATTTATCTGGTACATGGTGCTTTTGCAGAATTCAGTAGAGGATCAGTTTCACTGTTTCAGTCAGCTGAGTTGTTCTTTGGTTTCTGGCAAACTCTTCACGCTTCCCTTGGCCCTAAGAAATTTCTTGCTGTCCTTTTCAAGGCCTGGCTTTGTGTCATGTCTCCACTTGCCTTGACCTGCTTCCCTTGCAGTCAGAACGCTGCTTGCTCCGAACGCAGCTTTGCTGCTCTGAAAAAGGAGCCATCTCCAGCCAGAGGAGCCTGACAGCTCTGTTAGTTTCTTGTTAGAAGAACAGTACATATATGAACAAACAGATGAAGTTGGTCCCTCTGTAAAAGTCCCACTGCTTTCACTTTAACCATGCGTGTTTACAAATATCTTCTAAAAATCCTTGCTATTAGAACAGGCCAATGTCACAACTATCTTCTGAACACACCCTTGTCTAAACTATAAACATTCCATCTCAAGGGGTTAATATATCCCAAGGTTTTGTTGTTTGATTAACAAAAATAAACTTTTTTTTCTGTGTCAAAGACAAATTGTTACATCTGACTTCCTATTCCTGTTTCAGCTGAGACAGCTAGCCAAGTTTATCAACCCATTTGACCTCCTGAAAGCTCCTCCTAAAGCCTTTTTAATTAGTTACCAAAAGCCTCATGTGGTTGGAAAGGAAGAACTATCATTTGCTTTTGGCATTAATGTTATGAAGACTATGTTTTTATTTAACAGTGGTATATTACTTCTTGCCAACAGGAAGTTAAAAGTAAAGTGCACCAAACTAGTTTGGGGGGAAATTCCTTGTAGCTTAGCATTAACAGATGTTGCATAGTGCCACTGAGAATAGGGAATGGTATTTAGATAAGCTTGAGAATTTAATCTTAGATCTGGTAACCAATACTAACAATTCCCCTTGGTATAATTTTACTACTTGTGTTTTTTTCAGTGTGTTTTGGAAATATTTGGAAATGTGTGATGCCAAAATATGCAAGTTCTGTTACCTGACTGCACTTTGCTGTGTCACTGCATTTTGTGATGATCAACTTCCTTTAGCTCTGTGATTGCCGGGCTGAATATAAAACTCTAGGGGAGTCCTGCTCCTGACCTTCTGTGAGACCAGATGCATCAACATAGCCTGCTG
The DNA here is from genome assembly GCA_009867235.2 of Psittacus erithacus. NCBI lineage: Eukaryota > Metazoa > Chordata > Aves > Psittaciformes > Psittacidae > Psittacus > Psittacus erithacus. Next base: position 85,926 of record WYDI02040430.1, read on the forward strand.
CCTGTGGCTGGCATTGTCACACTGCTCAGGCATAGTGAGTTTGATCTATCTGGATCATCCCAAACTTGATACCCACTGCCCAGGGCTCATGTTCAATAGGTCTGATAGTGGGAGCTATGCCTTTCCAGCCTGCCGGTTTTGACAGAGCTGTATCCTAAACTTTGGTATGTCCTAGCTCAAGCACAGTTCCAGCAGAACTGAGCAAAGGTGGTGGCTTATGCGATGTGATTGTCTGACCTCATACCATGCAGAAGGGCTTACTGCTGTCCTCAGAATTAAATGAAGTTAGTCATTGTGTGGTTCCTGTCAGTATTGAAAAGAGATTAAGACTGTATTGTGATTATGCATTTCAGTTTAGTAAGAGGCTGCATTATTTCTTTTTCAGTCTTTATGTTTTTATCTGTAAGAAAATACTCCATACAACCAGTGATTCTTGAACAGCAGCTGAAGGGCTTTTACTTTTTTCCAGGCATTCCAATGAAACAAGTGAGAGGAATTGCCTTCGGTGTGTTCTCATGTACCAGGCAGCACGTTTACTTAGGCTGCTTGGTTTTTAAACAAGTTTTCTTAAAATAAAAATTCTACAGTGCAGAAAACTGACATGAAATATTATACATCTGACTTTTCTTAAGCACTGCTCAAAGAGAACAGATATTGAAATACATTTATTCTCTCTAATAGTGAGTCTTGGTAATGTATTATGATAATCCAGAAATGGGTTTTCCTTGTACGTGCATGTAATCAAGTGCTTGCTGCATTAAGGCGCAGATGTAATACATTAATTCTGAATATATTAAAAATGTATTTAAGATTAGACCGTCTATTCACGGATCTGGTTGCCTTTTTTAGAGACCACAATTTCAGAAAATCTTAAGTACTCGTTTAACTTGTTAATAATCTCATTGCAGTAAAGCAAAATATTCAGGCTTTGATACACAGGAGCACTTAAACATATGATTAAATGCCCTTCTTGAAGATGAAGGTTTTCCTGAACTGGAGCTTTAATCATATGTTTTACAGCCTTACTGAGTCATTCCTTGATAAGTAATGCTGTATGGACTAGATTGATAGCTCTGTGTAAACACTGCACATTCAAAAGAAGGAGAAATTAATGCCTTGTGGTTTAGTGGTCAATCTATTAGACCACAGAGGTTCCAGTGTGCTTGATTCAGACTGATTCTTCGTGCAGAGCTGTTGAGTTTAAAAAAGCTGCTTAAGAAATTAATTTTGACTGACATAGTCTCAGGAGAGTTAGGACAGCTAGGGACTTGTAACCAAAACTGGCAATGATGGGGTTTTGCTGAAGCTGATAGAAATGTGGGGGTTTTGACAGCTGTCTTCACATGTCCTAATTTCACAGGTCAGTTTATACCTTCTGTGATCTGACCCTGTTATCTTAATACCACTGTTACATTTTTGAAGTCTTTCTATAATTACTCTTTTTCTCTAAGGGCCTGAATTTTAGCGTTGGTTTTGAACACTTGTATGATTCAGGTAGTTTTCTTTTTTATACTGTTTTTTAAGGGGGGGACCTTAGTTACAGGAAACAACAGAATTCTGATCTGAACAATGTCATAACAGGTTTTTATATGGCATTGAAATAACTTTGTAATGGGTGGAGTACTTAAGAAGTCTCCAGGGCATGAGGAACAATTACAGTGGTTGAAAATATTTCTTCAAGAAAGTTTGGTGAATATCTGGTACACTAAATAGGAGCTTAGCACAGGTGCTATGAGTTCATTTTGATATTGAAATTGTTTATGTCAAATGGGGAGGTGCTGTGCTAGACCCACACATGACCTTAAACATAACCATGACCTCTTTATGATCCCACCATGTTAATGCAAGTCCATGCCTGGGTTCTGGCTTATGGCAAGCCTGAGGGGCACTGGGGTGCATGGGACTGTCAGGGCTCACCTTGCTCCACAGGATGGGCTGGGGCACACACCATCCCACAGGGAAAAACCTGTACCCTTTTTATTCCATTAATGTTTCCTGGAGCAACATGTCTTATGTTTATACATGTCTTGACTTCCTTTGAATCCAAATTCAGCTAAAAGCATGCAGCCCTACTAACTTGAGCAGAATTGTTTGTAAACACACGGCTTGAAGTAGCTTCTGCAACAGCTCTGTTGTTGCTATTGGATGCAGCATGTGAAAAATGGAAGGATGACTTATGGTGCTGAATACAATCCATTCATTCTGCTCTAGCTGCAGTGCAGAAGGCTTTCATGATTTTGTGTGATCTTTGTGAGTGGTGAAAGTCACATTCAGACGCTTTTTTTTGGGAAAGTACAGTGTCTTGATTGCGGGCACACAGACAATGTCCTTTTGATGTTGCAGCTCAGGAGACTGCCTCACTTGTTTGCTCTATTCCATATACAGAGTAACGTTTGTACTTTGAGCCTAATAATCTTGGTTTGAGGCAGTTGTGGAGACTCAAGTGGCCCTTTGTGTGATTGTAACAAGGATGTTAACCTTACAATGCATGCTCACAGGGAAAGTTTCAGCTCTAGGTTGCATCAATTTTTAACACCTCTATGGAGCTATGGTCGCTCGACCTTGGCTGGCTGTCAGACATCCACCCAGGGCTCTCAGTCCCACTTCAGGGGCTTAATAGTTTCCACTTCAGAACACTAATACCAAGATTTGTAATGTGCACCTGTCTAGAAACAGGCTCAGCAGATATTTGTTGTTAGGAAGTTGCCTGGCTATCAAAGCCAGGTGCCAGATACCATGGTGTCAGGAAGCCCTGAAGGCAGACAAGTTCTATGCTCCTTCCTTCAGTGCTTTTGCTCATATTTCGCTCAAAATCTCCACTGCTTTCATGTTAGTGTTTCTGCTTGTACTTGTCCTTCCCACCCCACCACCCCCCATGCTTTGAGCGCACTCCAGTGTTTTCTTCCTTATGGATAGTGTTGACACATTTCAGTGCTATGTGAAAGCACAAAGCTGTGTCGCCCCAGAGACAAAGCAAAAGTGTCCTTACGCAGATGAACGAAATGGAAACGTTGACAGGTCTGAGTGCTCAGCACACTGTGGTCGGGGTGAGGGTACAGCGTACACCCTCCTAGGGCTGACCCCATGTATCTCACATTTGTTCAGACTCTGGTCTTGCCTTATCCTATGGCTTCAACACTGTTAGCGTCAGAGTCATGGAAGGATGAGTGTTCCCAGCAGTTCTTCCTTATAAGGAGGGCAGCATACAATTTGAGGAAATACGTCCCGTCTCCTGGAAATTCTATGCAATGTACATGAGTAAGCATGTACATGGCCAATAGAAGTATGTAAAAACTTTGGATCTTTACTGTTCCTCACTGCTGGCAAACACTGGCCCCAGTTTGACCCTTCCTTGCCGTGAGTGTGCTCTGGTGCAGAGTTTAGTCTACCATGTTCCTCCGGATTAGAGTGTCCTTGAGATGTGTTTATCTTTATTCCACATCTTACGCAGCCTGTGTTGCTGTTCCGTGGAGGTCTTTGTGGGGAGTTGGGTGCTGTGTTACAGTTTCAGTGATACATTTCTTGCTTTACTCGGGATTCAATCCTAAATGGGTCATTTGTGTTTGTATGCAGCCGAGGTGAAGCTTCATGGCTTCCCTGCAGAGAAGTGGAAAAGTCAGCTCTGCCAGGGTAGTAAAATTGAGGAGGTGATTTGAGAGCATGGGAGAGGACAGTGCATTTTGAAGTGATGTGAAAGAATAGGAGAAGGAGTAGAAAGTAAGAACAAGAGGAAGATCTGTGTTTCTCATGATTCCCACCATCTGATCTGATCATGGGAATGGACTTCCTCCACAGGCCTTATTTCTTTTCAGGGCCCAGCTGCCCCTGGATGGGGCTACCTTTCTCCATAACCATTAACTCTTCCCCCTGCATGCTTCCCTGGGCAGCAGTAGCAGAAGTCACAATTCTGGTGGGCAGAAGCAGAGAACAGCTAGTTGGGTTACTCTGGGAAAAAGAGCAGGGCAAGTAGGCCATCCATCTGCTCTCCCTTTGATGGGTAGGTTTTTAGGTGCTAACTGCATGGCTTTGCCTGTGCCAGCCTCACCTGGAGGACTGCTTGTGGACAAGCTGGCCCTTAGGGAGCATAGAGGAGGTTCTGTTGTTCTGTCCTGTATTCATGGTGCCTACTCCAGGGGCTGTGCAGGCAGGTCACAAAGCTGTGTCCATGGCTCCCATTGTGTTCTCTTTGTTTGCTGAACCCTGCTGGGGTTAGTGAGGCTGTGGTGAGGTGTTGTGAGCCAGCCCGGGCTGTGTGGGGCCTGGATCCTCTGGTCTGCCGGGTTTGCTTGGTGTTGTCTGCTGGAGATTTCCACAGGTGCTCTGACTGTTTTATGGAGAGCCTTAGCCCTGCTCTGGAACCCTTGGGCAAGGGGAGGAGGAGTGCGGGAGGGACAGGGAGCAAAGCTGAATTTAACCTGCAGCCTTCAGGCACAAAGGTGCCTGGGAGATCATAACAAATCCCCACAACCATCACACTGGCATCTGGTCGCTTCTAGGGCAGAGCAGTGTATCAGGAGCCTAGTCTTCCCTATGGCAAACTCTCTTGCTATCACACTGAGTGCCAGATTTAGGCCATCTAAAGTTAGTCCCTGGCCCTAAACTTCAGTCACACACCTGAATCTTTCTACTGCTGCCTTAATAAAAGCACGCAGGGTCATGACCCTTTTGGTTAGAAAAAGAACACTGACTTTAGAAACAACTGTATCCATTTTATATCCAGCCCAAAATATTCCCACCTGTTCTGTTGTACATCCCTCCTCTCAACATCGCCGCCTTTTACCATGTAAATGAAGAAATTCCAGGTCTGTGCAGAATGGGGGTGAGTACCTTACCCGTACAGATGCAGCTGCAGTTGAAAAGCATACCTGAGTAAATGTGTTACAATGCTCCTAAATAATGAGATAACATCAAGCATGTAGTTTTAAATAACAGGTAGTTCTTGATCTACCATAGCATTTCCAGTGACTCACTGCTCCCCTCTCCCCACCCGTTGCAGTAATTACATTAAAGTATTGCAGCTCCTGACTCAGAGGGAGACATCCTTCCAAGGCTTCTGGCCATGCTGGAGATCCAGCTCTGCAACCCTGTGGAGCAGATGGGGGGGGGGCACCATGGTAGCTGGTCAGGACTGCACTAGCAATAACCCAAGCATGGAACTAGTGATAGCAAGACATTAAAGAGAAAGTTTGCTTTTAATTCTTAGCAGGAAATTTGGTTGCCAGAATCAAGGCTCTAAAATATTCTTGTGTCAAAACTGGATGCTTGCAGGAAAGACATCCCAGGGCTTTTCTGTCAGGCTACACTAGGGAACTGCAAGGTGTGAAAGTTAACAATGGACAAGTGTGCTCCCACACAGATTTGTTGTGGTTTCATGGCTTTTGAAGAGAAAGGGTCTTCCTGCAGACCCATAGGAACACAGGGCATAAGGCTTACAAGGCAGGTCGAGGGATGGGACTTGGCTGTGCATCAAGGGAGCTGTGGGGCAAAGTTCTTGTGCATTGACCCCTCCAGCTTCATGAGCCCCACTGTTTCTCCCTCTGGGGAGCAATTCAGCAGGTACTGCAAGCCAGCACGTCACATATGCACTGACTGGCTGCAGCTGGCCTGGTTGCTCTAGGAGCTGCAGAATGGCAGCAGTGACGTGCTGCCAAATGTGACCTAACCTCCCTGCTGTGAAGGCACTCAGGACTGTGAGGGAGGCAAGCAGAAGTGGACCAAAGGGCTCGAATCTCCTGTTTGCCCCATGAGATGTCAGATATGACAGGCACACGGACGGGTCTTGGTTGTTTTCATGTTCATGCAGCCTCCATTCGTGATGCAGCTTTTAACATGCAGTAAAGCTGCACTCTTACTTGGCGCCGCTGCAAGCAGCTGTGCACAGCCCAGCCAACAGGTCTCTGCTTGTAAGAAACGTATATGAAGATTGTCTTGCCATCAGCTGAGTGTATTCAGAAGCAGATCTGTGGGAGTTGGGCCAAGTTTCTTGGAGATGGGAGTAGATTTTCCTGTGCCTTAAATGCTGCACAGAACCCCAATGTCTATTTTGACGTGAATAAAATACGCAAATTTGCTTTCTATTGTTTCCGTGTTAAGCATGGGAATACTCTGTTTCATTTCTGTGAAAGAATGAGGGACTTGTTTTTTTTTGTCATTATGGTGCAGTGTTTTGAAATGCTGTAGCCAGAAAACATTACACATGAGCACGATATTTCTATTTCTTGCTTCTCAAAGGATAAAAATTTGTTACCCAATTACTGCTGTGGCATCATGTGTGGTGGAAGCACAGCTATTCTGAGATTCTGCCTGTCAAAGTGCTAGTGCACTTAATTCATGGTTCACAACCCTCAGTTAGATGCCCAAGAGCCCTATGAAATAGATAGAAGAGCTGCGTGTCAGCGATTGATATGCACACAAGCTACACACCTGAGCAGGCAGCTCTCTAGCATCATCAAGGCAATGCAGAAAGGAGGATTGCACATGAAATACTCTTATGCACTTGGATTTAAACTTCAGCCCTCTACGAAGTAGGACATACAATCCAAAACCCTTGCCTAGGTTTAGATGCCTTCACTACCCCTCTTGCAATGGACTGCTAGCTCACTATCTTAGTGACAAGTTATGGAGAAGGTGGAGCTCATGGTAGCCACCAGCTATGCTACAGGCTAAATGTCTGAAGTGCTTGCCTAAGAAGAGGGAATCTGTGCTTGCTATCACCTTGTGCTGTGCAGGAGAGCTCCCACTTTGTGTTCTGGTGAAGCCAGAACACAAAATGGAAGTGGAGAAAACTGGTGTGTGTGCAGTGAAGACTGAGGGATCCCATAGGGATGGGAGGAATAAGACTTTGAAACTTATTCATAAAGACAGAGGGATATATATACACATACAAATGCAGTTTATTTTTTAAGTAAACAATTTATTGTCCCAGGTCAGATCCCTGCTTCTGGGATTTTGATGAAGTGCTCTGACCACTAACATAGAATCATAGAATCACAGAATGGTTTGTGTTGGAAGATACCTTAAAGCTCATCTAGTTCCAACCCCCTGCCACGGGCAGGGACACCTCCCACTAGATCAGGTTCCTCAAAGCGCCATCCAGCCCGGCCTTGAACACTGCCAGGGATGGGGCAGCCACAGCTTCTCTGGGCAGCCTGTGCCAGTGTCTCACTACCCTCACAGGAAAGAATTTCTTCCTAATATCTAAGTCTACTCTCTTTCAGTTGCATATACTGCATATATTGTACTGTGGCATATAACATAGGTAGTGTCTCATCTGTGTGAATTTTGTTTGTTTGTTTGTTTTCTAATTTGATGAGTGGCCTGACTGAGGTGCTTTGTGCCAGCAAGGTGAATGTTTTCTGAGAATCCAACCCTGTTCCTAGCACCTTTTGGGGAGGTGAGCTCTCAGCACCTTCTTTGTAAATTTTGATGACCTGAAGTGTGAGACTAGCACTGAGATGCTGAAGTTGTACATTTGGATGTGCAGGTGCTTTTATGGATCTGAGATGTAAATTCAGATGTCAAAGAGAAGTGACTACATGGCTTGTGGGATGTTTCAGCTGTTGATTTCTCTTTTCAGGCTGAGCAGAGCATTAATGAGTGAATGGGCTCCACTGGGGAAGCTTGTCCTCACACCATGACAGCTGACAAGTCAGAAGCTGGAGAGTTAGTTCTGGAGCCCCTGCTCACTTGCAAACTATGTCTCTGTGAATATTCCCTGGATAAGATGACTACTCTTCAGGAATGCAGCTGCATCTTTTGTACATCGGTAAGTTCCAGCAGCATCTTTACATTACAGGAGCAATGTAATGGGAGGTATGCAGAACTGTGAGATGGGTTTGCTTCTCCTATACTAGAAGTGCATGTTATCTATGCTCACAGAGAATGCTTTCCTAAAGAGCATTTGGTGTTACCAAATTATGAGCTCCTGCTCCACTTAGGCATATACCAATCTATGGGGCCGGATGGGTTACGCCCGAGAGTGCTGAAGGAGCTGGCAAGGAGCTTGCTAATCCATTCTCCATCATCTATAAGCAGTCCTGGTCTAGTGGGAAAGTCCCAGGGGATTGGAGGCTGGCCAACATGACGCCTCTCTACAAAAAGGCAGGAAGGAAGACCCTGGAAACTACAGGCCTGTCAGCCTGACCTCAGTGCTGGGGAAGGACATGGAGCAGATGATCCTAAGTGAGATCATAAAGCACATGTGGGAAAATGGAGGGATTAGGCCCAGTCATGAGCCATTGGTTCATGAAGGGCATGTCCTGCTTGGTCAACCTGATCTCCTTCTGTGATAAGATGATCCGCCTGATTGATGAAGGAAAGGCTGTGGATGTTGTCTCTTTGGATAGTAAAACATTTGACACTGTCTCCCACTGTCTCCAGTGTCCTCCTGAAGAAACTGGCTGCTGATAGTCTGGATAGGTGTATTCTTCACTGGGTTGGAAACTGGCTGGATGGCTGAGCCCAACGAGTGGTGGTGAATGGTGTCACATCTAATTGTCAACCAGTCAGTAGTGGTGTCTCTCAGGGCTCAGTGTTAGGGCCAGTGTTGTTTAACATCTTCATTGGTGATCTGGATGAGGGGATTGAGTGCACCCTCAGTAAATTTGTGGACGATGCCAAGCTGGGCAGTAGCGTTAATCTGCTGGAAGGTAGGGAGGCTCTGCGCAGGATCTGGACAGGCTGGGTCAATGGGCTCTGGCCAGTGGTATGAGGTTCAACAAGACAAAGTGCTGGGTCCTACATTTGGGCCATAACAACCCCACGCAACCTTCCAGGCTTGGGGAAAGTGGCTGGAAAGCTGCCCAGAGGAAAAGGACCTGGGGGTGCTGATTGACAGATCTGAACATGAGCCAGCTTGTGCCCAGGCAGCTGAGAAGGCCAAGAGCATCCTGGCCTGTATCAGCAATAGTGTGGCCAGCAAGGCCAGGGAAGTGATCATCCCTGAGTAGTACTGGGCGCTGGTGAGGCTGCGCCTCGAATCCTCTGTTCTGTTCTGGGCCCCTCACTGCAAGAAAGACATTGAGGTGCTAGAGCTGATCCAGAGAAGGGCAACAAAGCTGGTGAGGGATCTGGAAAACAAGTCTGATGAGGAACGCCTGAGGGAACTGGGGTTGTTTAGTCTGGAAAAGGGAAGGCTCAGTGGGGACCGTATTGCTCCTTGCAAGTACCTGAAAGGAGGTTGTAGTGAGGTGGGGGTTGGTCTCTTCTCCCAAGTAACAAGTGATAGAACAAGAGGAAAGAGCCTCAAGCTGTGCCAGGGGAGGTTTAGATTGGATGTTAGGAACAATTTATTTACCAGGAGGGTGGTGAGGTATTGGAACAGGCTGCCCAAGGAAGTGGTGGAATCACCGCCCCTGAAGTGTTCACAGACCATGTGGGTAATGGCTGGACTTGATGATCTTAAAGATCTTTTCCAACCTAGCTGATTCTAAGACTCTATTAGTCTGTCTTGCCTTATTTAAAAGACTTCTCTGTCATTCTGCTTTTGACAAATTGTAACTCTTAACAAATGTTCTGGTCGCAAATAATAATACATCGCAGTAGTAGGGAGATGTATTATCACTTGGAAAAAAACTTGATGCATTTTAAGACTGTCAGAGAACATACACAATCTATATGCAATCTCAGTATTTATTTTTTTCTGTAGCAGAATCTTGAAACATCATAGGATAACTGTGAGGTTTTGTTTCCTCATTACAATTTCGAGTACTCGATGTCCTTTTAAGTCTTGTATATAGTTTTCAAGGGCAATCAGAAAACCTAAACAAAACCAAACCTTGGCCAATTGAACCTTTGCATCTGCAGTCTATGCTGCAGAGATGCTGCCCAGGTCATGCACTGCCTACAGTTGTCAGTGAGGACTTACTGTCCTCCAAATTCAGATGAGATAAGGCTGATGGAAGTGATAAAGGCGACAGTTGAGTGAGTTGATAAAAGCCCTGCAGATATTAGTACTCTTCTGGTCTCTTTGTCAGCATGGGAAAATAGACCTAGTTCTCTGGTGATAGTGCCTTTGATGTACCTGACTAATGGATTTTGAAAACAGGTCAGAAGCCACTGAAAGGATGGTTTTTTTTTTAACTCTGGAATAAATGTGTTTGGTTTTATTCTTTTAAGAACAAATTGTGGATAAGCTTCAAGCAAGTATACTTAAGTTTTGCCCTTGATTGTTTGAACTCATGGAAGAAAGCTGATATTTGTGAAGCCAGATTGCGTGAGAGTATCTTCATTCATTCTGAATTCAAGGTAGCTTAAATGAGATAAGAATCGAGCTGTGTTTCAAGAAACTAGGATAAGATAGGTTAATATGCATTTTCAGCCTGAACTTCATGAATTTTGTTTTCCATGCCAACTTCAAGAAAACATTTTTGTATGTTAATTTTAAGAAAACATACAAGTTCGTATGAAGGTATTATTTTAATTAAAAAAAAAAAAAAGTTAATACCTTTACAGTACTCCCACTATTCTCCAAGAATTCAGTGCCTCTGATTTAGTATCATCAATGGCACATAAACCTCAGTGTTAGCTGGGCATGGAAGGGAGGACTGCTGAGGACTATGCCAGGCAGCGCTGGGCTCTCCATTTCTCCAGGGCACTGGCCAAAGGGAGAGGTCCGTGATGGCTGGGAACGTTGCTGTTCGTGCCTGTCCCCAGTTGATGCCACAGCTGCCACTCCATACATACACTCCTTACCTGGCTGGAGCCGGAAGAGCATCTGCTCAGAGCTTGGCTCTCTAGTGCCATGACAGTGAAGAGGAGAGTACAGTCACAGTTGTTTGGCATTTGTGCAAACTTCACCGACTTCCTCTGAACCGAGAGCCAGCCATGAGTGAGTGCTGAATGCAGCTGGGAGAAGCTTTAAACATGCTCTGTTTATTTCAGTGGGTGTAATGTGTCTCAGTTGTGCTTATGCTCCATGCCTACCCTTTGTCTGGCTGTTGTTGCCTGTGTCTGAACATCCTCTCAATGGGCATGTCTGGACTGATGCAACAGAAACATGTAGATCTTACATCCTGTATCAAAGAGGGCTCTGGAAACTTTTAACTTGCCTGTATGGCTTTCTGTCTTGAATCCAGAGCAGTTTCTGGGAGGCTGTATGTATTGCCCCTTGGGCAGCTCCAAAGAGCAGAATCGGAAGCACCTAGCCCCAGAAGGCTTTGGTACTGGGCCTTGCATGGGAGATTGCTCAGGGCCACAGCCTGCAGTAGCTGCACCGGTATGCAATGCCCTAAATTTCCTCCTACTTATGGCAGGGCTTCTAGATACTTTTCCTCTACCCTTAAGACAGAGATTGGGGTAAGACTGTCAACTGTGAGCTATAGGATTGAGCCCATAGGAGTTTTTCAGCTGGCAATGCCTTTCATCCTATGTAGCTTATTATTATCTCCTACCACTAATGTTAATTGTATAGATCCAAGAGTAGTATTAAATTTGAAATAGAAAAGGGCTTGACATGGACATAATAGGTTCTGCTCTACTAAGATGAAACAGTTTAGTTTCTCTTTTGTTCTACTACATGCATGAAGTCTTTTTTTTTTTTTGCTAACTAATGATGATTCCACATCTATGATTGTTTTTTGCTGTAGCATTTTTGGCTGTGGAAATAATTGGAAATTGTTACTATTTAGGCATTTGCGGGGGTGAGCTTGTATCTCCTTTTCAATTGTAGCCTGTAAAGCCAAGGAATTCAAATGAGTTGGAATTGTGTACAGCTATTTTTTCAGCTTAGAAACTCTTTTAATAAACATTATGCCTTGTAAAAGCTGTATTCTAGCCAAAGTAAGTAAACTGTGTTTAAGAAGATGTATGTTTGCATTTTGGTGGAATGTTGCTAGTAAGACAGGAGTTTTCAAATAGCTATGTACATTTTTACTTTCTATGTTCAGAGAAGAAAAAGCAGATGGCTTGCAGAACACGCCATCTTATTTAGTAGCCTGGTCAGGTCTGAAGAGGCATCAGCCTTGTATTTATCAACATGTTTTGCATTTGATGTAAGACCACTGAAATGTGAGATAAAGCACACATTTGCACATCCTAAGAATTTGAAAATGGCTATAGAGTACCTGATGGCTTGGCAGTTTGCATTACTCAGTTCATTTCCTATACCTATAAAACCTTTGCGGAAGTGCCATGGTGTGGCCCACATTCTTTTATATATATATATATATATTTTCAGCAATGTATGTGTTACATAACTTTTTGCTATTTGCCCCATTCTCAAAAGCGGAGGGGCTCTAGTCTCTTTGTGATACTGCTTACCTAGTTTTTTGTCTTGCCATTCATCCTTCTTGTATATTTGGTGGGATGTTCTTCCTATCTTCAGTCCTCTGTGCTTTTCTTGTCTTTCAGTTTTTTCTTCCGTGAATGAGTCCATGTGCAACTGCTGAGGTTTTACCCCTATGGTGGTTACATTACTCACATATGTACGTGAAATAATTACGCACTGTGGCTACATCATCATAAGGTTACAAAATACAGTATTTTAGTCCACTTATATCTGGGTTCAAAGAAACTAATATTAATTATGTCATGATTGATACACCTATAGAATTATATTGTGAATATTAAACTTATTCCTAGTCAATTCTCCCACATGTTTATATCCTTTGCTCTTCTCCTTCCCTCCGGTAGCTCCAGAGGTGCCTCACGCAGGCAAGATTCAGCAGTGCTTGAACAGGGTAGTGCCAAAAATGGATGGGCCAGCCACCCAGTTTTGCTTTTGGAGGGGGCACTGGATGTTACCCAGGCTTTGGTACTCATTAAACTAACTGGAAGGTATACATCTTGGAGACTCCTATCTTTTCAAAACCTGGCTGAAACTGGGAAAATAGCTGTCAGAGATGAGTGGTGTGAGCACGTGAGCCTCGCGTCCTATTGCAAGCAGTTCCTTGGTAACTGACACAGCATAAATTTCACTTTGGAAGCAGCAGTGAGGGGTGTAGAACTAGCAGTAATACTGGAAATACTAAGGGCCGTGTGTAAGACTTGGTGTGGGCCTGGAGACTGTAGCAGTCATGGAGATGAGGTTTTACCAGGTGTGGTAAGATTGCCGTGATGGCAGTGATGATAAAAGGGAATCAGTGCGGTGCTGTTACGGAAAACATGGGTTTGGGGGTCAGTAAAAAAGCCAGCATCAGCTTCTTCCTTGCATGACTATTCTGTTTGATTTTGTCTTTCGTCTTTTCCCCTTCCTCCTTAGCATTTCAGGGTGCTGATGAGAGCCAGGTGAGCAATAAAAACATTGCTGGTATTTACATCAAACAGCTTCTTAGATCCATCTGTGTGTTATTTACTGGAACAGGGTTTGATATGCCTAAGACAACAGATAACAAACCCTGAAAACAGAAAATATTTTCCTGTATGTGCTTCTATTGTCAGCACATGTTTGTGCAGAACTAGCGTGATTTTTCCAAGCAAATTCTTTGTTGGGTTTTGTACTCTGAGAAGTACATGAGGTAACTGAGTAACAAAAGGTGCAAAACAAATATCATGATGATCCACCTGTTTGTTATTTTGGTGCGCACAATGCAATCTGAATGAGATTAAACTTCATGCAGCCTTAGAAGGAGAAGTCAGTGTGCAATGTTGAATTGAAGCCCAGGTAGCTTTTGTGTTGTCTTGGCTATTCAACAAGTAAAGATGATCTTGAAGGTGCTTGTGAGAACAAGATTTTCCACTGTAGCTATATGTGACAGCAAGGCCAGGGCTAGACATGGGTGTAAAAGGCTCTTCTGCTGCTGTTGGCAGCCTGGCACCCTGGGCAGCTGCCTGCCTGTGAGTCAAGGCCATGGGAGGCTGCAGTTTCTGACAGGGGGGCTTGCATGCTGCTGCCAACTACTTTTCTTAGGGGAGAAGGGGAAATGCTTCCAGAAATAGGAGTTTCTCTGTTGCACTTAAGGCTCCTCTGCTTTCCTTAATCTTTTTAAAAGCAGCTTTGGGTGGCTAAATACTGACGTTTTGTCCTTGGTGCTGTGGAGCCTCAGATCACTTGTGCAGGAGAGCACTGCAGAAGTGGAGACAAACTGATGTGGAGGATCAGCATCATCAGCAAAAAGCATGGGCAGAAAAGCCTGAGAGCAGAGGAGACTGGGTAGATCAAAGACAAGGAGGAGGCAGATGACAAAGAGCGTGGGTTGCCTGCTAAATGGAGCAAATGTACATGAATACTCCAGTGAAAAACTACTTAGTAAATCTTCTGAGTAAGAGAAAATTTGTATTTGCCTTAATCTAGCCAGCACTGGGTTTTAGCATCTCTTCTGTTTCTTTGTCCTCCTTTTCAAGAAGGAATTTGGTCTGCTGTTCTTCATCCTCTTTCCCCTATCCTTGGAGACACCTGCATGTTCTCACAGCTACACCAGAGCACTACTTTTTCCTTTTCCTAACTAGACCTTGTGCTACAATGCCTCACTTTATATAAAGCTCACCTCAGGTTGTTTTCTTCTTCCACTTACAGGTAGCAAGCTGTCAAGTTTTGACATTTTGGATTCTTTTTCCCCCAGTTTGATATTCGAAATGGGTCAGAATAGCTTTGTTTTAAAGTTATAAAAAATGGAATTCCCACACCTGCTAATGTTGGGACTGAACACGTAGCACTTCTATAGTAATTTAGGTGGTTTAAGAACTTCTTAAATGCTTTTCTGTGCAGAGTCACACCAAAAGCATGGTTAGTAGGGGTACTAAAAGAGTGCAAATGTACCCATTGTTTTTTGTTGGATACTGCTGTCCAGGAAGAGGGGTTACATATTTCTGAACTCAGCAGAGGTGGCAGCATCTGGATGGTGGCCAAGGGAAGACAGGTGAGGAAGAGGGAACTAACGTGTTTAATGACAACACCACTTTGGTGAAGTTGGTGTTATTGTCATTTAACAAATGAAGAAGCAGATGTGAAGTAAGTTGTCAATGCCTCGGAGTGCCACAGTAACTGGGCCAGCCTGTGACTTAAGCCTCATACTCATGTCTGTTTTTGTAGCTGTTGGTTAAGACCAGGTTTGGCCTGACACAGATTTGTTTGCGAGAGAAATGGAATTCGCAGCTGGTTTGATTTTGGGAAGGGTTAGTTTCTCTAGTCCTTTTCTGTTTGGTGGTAACACGTTGTCTCAATGATTACCAGGAAACTATCCTGACTTTTATTGAGAGGCTACCAGGATGTGGCGGGTTATGTGTAAGTATTAGACTATATATCTGAGCAGAATCTAGCACCATTGGTAGCACATCTTCTAAGACAAAGCTGATAATATATTTCTCAGATATGCTTGAAAGATTCCCCAAAAAATAGGCTTGTGGAGCAGTGGGAGGCCATTATATTCTGGTCCATTGTCATGTTTGCTTGCTGTTTTCAGTTGGTCATGACAAAATGAAATCCTTGTCAGTGATGTTATTCCTCCACTTTTACTGAGCCACAGGATGACTGTATGTCATTTGAGGCTAAAGGGACTTCTTTTCACTTTCTTTCAAGCATCTGTCTCAGTAAGGCTCTAATGTGGCCTGATGATCTATCCATTTGAAAGCAATTTCATTTATCACTGTATCTGGTCCTTAGCAGTTAAAATATAGGTTGGGAAATGGAAATGCTTGTTTCATTGGATGTCTGGGGTTTTTTCCCTTTAAACTGTGCCTATTGTAAGTTTATCTCTAACCAATTAATAAATGGCTATTTCTGTGGTGTACTCTTAAAAAATATCTTTAATTGGAAAAGCTCACATGTTTTCTAGGTGAAGTGCAGATGCCTCCAGGCTAATTGCCAATAGACTTGATTGATCTAGTTTTAAGACCTGTTGAGAAATACTTGAGAGATTCCAAGAGTTTGATTACTACACATTGAAAGTGATTAGGCCATTTTAGAGATTGAACCTGCAGAAGTGCAGATGTCAGGACAATGATGAACAAAATACTAAATGTCATGTAAGTCTGGCATAAACACTGTCAGTACTGTTGTGGCGGCAGAGTATATTTATTTGAGTACACAACTGATTAAATGCTGAGGTGATCAGGGGGATAAGTTTAGAGTTCTGGCGTCTCACAGATGTCAATAATGCTCCATATTCCATTTAAAACAACATGACTACTACATTGTCTTGTGTAGTCACTGAAGAATGGCTAAATGGTTAGAAAGAAATGAAAGCTATGTCTTACTGAATAAAAAGTACATAAACACTGCCCAGAACTGAAACAAAAACTAAGTTCCTATCTGTTGACTGTTCTGAATCATAAGATGCTATGAATGCCAACTAAAATGCTGGTATTTCCTTTCATATACAGGGTTTGCCTTCACCTAAATTTTGAATTTGTGAAAAGGTTGTGGCTAAAAAAGAAGATCAAACCCAAATCAATACAGTTTGAGGACAAATCTGGAAAAGAGATTTAAATTTTAATCAGTGTTGTGGATTTTAGGATGGAAACCTGACGTTTTCTTAGTTTTTCTGAAATTGAACTTGTCTTCAAGTTATACAGTAGTAGGGAAAACCCTCTTTTGACAAGATGCCTTCAATAATTTCTTTCATTTTCATATTTAATGTAGGTAGGTCATGCCCTAGCACTGGTTAGGAAACACTGTAGATCCATTTTTATCCTTTATACAGTTTAAAGACTTATCTAATCCTTATTCTGCACCAACTGCTTTGCAGTGGCTAGAAGCAAATTCTGTAGCATTTGACAGGAATACAGGCCAGCACTTTCCATTTCTTTCTTCTTCCTACCCATCCTCCCATGTTTCTTCATGAAACTACCTGTTCAATTTTGTCATGTCACATATGTGGTTTCCTTCCATGCTTTTGCATCCAAACCAATGAGGCTGCATGTGGGGAGCTGAAGAGCTGCATGCAGATGGGAAATGAGCAAGGTGATGAAACATGACAAAGCACTTGAAAAAGCAACATATAGGAATGATTGAGATCCACCTTTTGTCTCTAGTATAGATATTACCTGAAAATAGCTTTGAGTAGAAACATAAGATTTCACTGTAAGAGAGGTATAGTGTCTTTGTCATATCATTACCTAGCAACATAATACTAAGATTATACTTTGAACTCATTGTTATGTTAAAATGTGAAACTGTTATGGTCCCTTTGCAGATTAAATACATTGCCAGACATTTTTTTTCTTTTCTTTTTTTCCTGGTCAGTACATTGAAAATCCCCTCCAACAATAGACTTTGGGGAAAAAAAGTTGAAATTAGAGCAGCATGTAAGAGAAGTGTTGAAATGAAGAATTCACGAATAGCTTGAACAGAATTTTCTGTTCATGGTGCTCACAGCTGACCACAGAAAACACTTTCAAAGGTTAGAGGAAGTGTTTATTACTGAAGAAGGGATTTTTCATGTTATTAGTTTGTGCATTCCTGCATTGGGCTTTTAGGTGCTTTTTTAGAGATTCTTCCCTCATGTTATGACAAACACTTTCAGCAAAGCCTGAGCTGCAGGAGAGGAATGTCTGTGTGGGGCATATGTAAATATTTACCTAAATTGTAATCTTTCTTACAAGTCCTGCAAGATAAAAAAAGAGAAATGCATATATGTTGCATGATAATTTGATCCAGGTACTTTACAAGCCTTAACTTACTAGATACTCATGAGTATCATTTTGTGAAGTAAGTAAATAGATGTTGACTTTATCAAATAGAGGAGGCAATGGTCTGAAAGACAAAAACGGCATAAGAATAAAAATAAAATCTTGCCCCGAATGCTTAGACAGAAAATTGTTTGAAAAGCGGTCATTATACATGATGAATCTCAGGCAGAGAAAAATTACTTGTAGTACACTTTCCACTGAGGTTGATAACAGGAGGAAAAGGTGCTTGGGAAAGTTAGCTCAGCACCAAAACCTTCTGTTAGGTGTACTGAGTTTTACTGGTGGAATTACATTATCACATTTGAAAAGATTCCTCTTGCTTGGTTGCATCAGGACTTTTTTAATGTATCCCAGAACACGGATACGTACACGGTATAGTTGCTCAGTGGGGAAAATCTGAGTAAACTGAACATAGCTGATTAGCTTACACTTGCAGGTATGGAAATTAAAAATCCTTGTGTTGGTGTCTAGCATTTATTTAAGGGTGAACATAGCATAGCCAAAGCTCAAATTTTGTAGTCAGCAGGATTCAAGCCTGTTCAGCAAGACCACAGTAGATTTTTAGTCTGTTTCCTCAACTATTTTGCCTTGACTGTGTGGCACATTTGATGAAACCTTGCTGTGTTGGTAGAAAGGTCACTGTTGATGACTTTCTCTGGCCATGGAGAGTAAGACAATGGTATCACTGCCACTGTAAGCCACAGGTCTTGTGGTACGGCCTCTCCAGCCACTGACTGCTCTCCATGCGTGTTAGTCACCACACTGTGGGAAATTCATGGGCAGCATAGCCCAGGGGTGTTGAGACCATGTAATTTCTTGGATGTCAAGGTTAAGATCCTTTGAAGGAGCTGCTAATACCACAGAAGGCTGAGTATCTTCATCTTACCTTCACTTCGCAGAGCAATTAAGTAACATAGGTAGTGCGTGCAGTTTTCCTTAGATACTGCTGATCTTTGTAGACAAAATGAACAAAAAGTCTTTTGTATCTGTATATATTTGATGTCTGTATAATGTATTCTCCATAGTGTGGGAGGACATACTGCTGAGAAGGTCAGTCATGATTCATTATATAGACATTGAATCCTCTTTTCATCACATTTGCAGCTTTGTACATCTTTTCAGATACTTCTATTTGCTACTTCTCAAGTAAGTAGCTAAATTAGTAGCTGAGCTGTAAAGAATAGCAAAACCCCTCTAAAAACAGTCTTACTGTTAAACTGAAGGCATATTTTAAAGTTCTAGTGATTTTCCACTGGCTTTTCTTTGCTGCTAACTTGTGAAAGAGGGAACAAGAAGTTAACATTCATGTACAGACTTAGGTAAAAAGCTTAATCCTTCAGTGGGAATGTTAAATGCTTCCTTTGAGTTTCCCAGCACCTTTAAAGTCCTTCCATGTGCTTGGTGAATTACACCCACAGCACCTTTTCCAAGCACAGAAAATCAAGGCAAAAATTCAATACCTGTGAAAACTGTTTAACACGGAAGTTTTCTGTGGAGCATTTGAAGACCCATGGCACTTCACAGATCTATTACAAAATCTCTCCAAGTCACCCACTGAAAGCACAGCACCCCCTAAAAGTATCGCAGAAGTCTCCAGTTGCTCACCTGTCCTTACCTACAACCAAGAGTGAGCTGGAAGAGAAGGAGAATCCAGATGCATTAGCTATCATCAGAAACCTCTGTTCTCCTGGCTAGGTAACCCTAATTGTTAAGATACTGCATATTGAAACTGATTGCAATATCCATACTGTGGATTGAAGCTCTTTAAGAGCTTCGTGCCCATCCTTGCACAGAAGGGTAATTGTCAGTGCTCTGAGACTCCTGGAAGTCTAAATTAAGAACAAGCCCTTGGGCTGCTTCTAGGCCTGTAGTAACTTCTTAGGCTTTGTCCTTGCTCTGTAGCCGGCTGACCCGAGCTGCCCCCGGAATACAAATCTGCTGTACCATGCTGTCAAAACAAATTACTAAGTATCAGGCAGCACCACTGAGGAGACAGAAGCCAGGATCCTAGCGAAAGTAAAAGGTTGCTCTTCCGTGCTTGCTGAGGAATTCAGGCAAACAACCATTAAGGGAAACATTCCTCCTTCCCCAAATGCTGCCCTGAGACTTGATCCAGAAAGTAAAGGTCTTCCATGAGGAAAGGTAGTGAGATGCAAGGAGGCTGTGCTGAAGCATCACCCATGATTCTAAGAAGTGCACCAAACATACTGCAGCACGTGTAGGCTTTGTGAAAGGAACTTAGGGGGCAGAACTTTCTGTTTGCATTGTTCATGATGGAGGCTGGGTATAGGGCACTGAGGCTGCTGCTTGAATAATAGAAGAATATCTCCTGGTTAAATCTGGGCTGATATTCCCTAAGGAGCTAATATGGTGTTCAATTACTGACATGATTTCTTTTCTGCTCTTCACCTGTATTTCTGTCACCTCCCACATACTCCTTGCACCATCAGTTCCTTACAGCCTGCTCTGCTGCTTTCTTACAGGGATGTGTGCTAGATCTGAATCCATTAGTGCCTAATGAGCTATATATTTAAAGCTTACCATTTAGGTTATACCCCTACATTCTTCAAAATGAATATGCTTCAAATATTTACAGGTCAGAAGTAAGCTCATTTAAAATAATGAGTTAAGCTGATGCTACTTGCTTGAACTAATACCTCCATATAGTTCATCACAATTAACCAAAATGGTTGGACATGGACATTTCAGTCAAGAGACAGGATAATAAGGAAACCTTATTTCCATTTGTAAAAGTCCTAATTATCCTGACATTTAAGAGTTACCAGTTTCCAATAAAAAATACAAATGAGGAAGTGTCTTTAATCAGAGCACGATATTCAAGGCCTTCTCAGAACAGTTCAAACTAATGCTGACTTGAATGATAAATGCCTGTAAATACTGGAAAAACATTTTGTGAAGACTCTTGGGACTTTACGAGAGTTGATGTTCCAAAAGGCTGTGATTTCCCCGTAACATAGCCAGTACTTTTTGAACTCAGTGCCTGTTCTGAAAGTTGGCCTAAGGTCTTGAAGACCTTACACTTTGACATATTTCTTCAAAACTAATGGGTCAAAAAGGGATAGAAGCCACGAGTACTGAGGGGGGAGAGGAGAATTTTATCATGTGGGCATGAAATACAAATCTGTCAGGAATAAAGCTTTGTTAGTCTTGCTGCTTGTAAAATACTTTGGTTTTCATTTGCAATAAACTTACGCAAGTTGATACCAGAATTTGCCTGAAATCCGTGCTTTATTATTTTGTTAACAGTGATTTGCAATTAACTGTATGCTTTGTCATTATTTTGAGAAGACTCCCTTGTTTTATTTGATTTAAAAGTGTGCTCACTTACTTAGCTGTGCAGTTTGGAGATACAATTCAAGCCCTCTTCTTTGGTCCATTGCAGGAGATTTATGCCATGAAGCCTCTATAATATGTGTTAAAAAGACAAGCTAAATATATTTGAAACCAGCATGCCAAATAAAATGTGGGGAGGGCTATTTTTTCCTTGGAGGGGACAGGCCTGCTATTCTTGTGTGATGAAGCAGTTTGGAAACATTCATAAAGCATTCTCCATGCTGCAGGTGGACTTTGAATTCCTGCTCCACAGACTAGAGGCTAATGATAAATCATGCTGAACCATCAAAATTACCTGATCGG